>JAQZBX010018448.1:0-34620 GCA_029593785.1 Cabassous unicinctus | reverse complement strand
TTACATGAAAGAAAGGACAAATAAATATGTAAAGTAGCCTTATCTCTATATCTCAAATTGTTATTAACAAGGAAGATGGCACAGTTTCAGCAAATTTTCACATGTATACGATTGAGTCTTTTTCTTTCTTTTACACACAATCCTCCCAGTATATTAGTATCAAGTAAATGCTGAAAGCAAAAACCATCTACTTCAACATTCAAACTTTACTCTCTATATACCAAGTTTTTGCAATTGCAGGGCTTTATTAGCATTACTTTAAGTTTCCTAAACTTTCCTGCCTAGGTAAATGGTTTGATTGTTTATTATATGAACTTTTCCGAGGACCCATTAACTCTTCAATGGAAAGCACCAACAGACAGTTTAAGTCCAAAGCTTCTTTTAATCCTTGCCTCAATATCCTCACTTTGCTGTTTCTACCAAGCATGACCTGTTGTATCCAGATCATTAACCAATCCTAATCAAGTCCCCTAGTTTGAAAGATTTACATTAAATCATACCTCCAATTCTCAACAAATTCTGCTCTTCCTTTACCCATTCTGAAACACTTTGACAGCTCTACTGAGGTGATGGTCTCCCTTATCACTGTAAGCAATAAACTCAGCTTTGTCTCAGGTTGTGTTGGTGATATCTGGTAAGGCAGGTTACGATAGTGAAAAGAGGAAAAGAGGAGTCACAGACAAGACCCAGCAGAGAACATAGCTGTGAGGCCCTACTCAGAAACCCCATGAGGGAATGCTGCTACTAAGAACAAAGCTGGAAAGATACCCCTGAGACCCTGGCCACAAGTTCCCACTTGGAACTCTTTCCAGGGTCAGGGGGAAACCCCCAGATAACTCCAAACAGGCTTCCCCATTGGTCCCCTAAGAGCTAACAGGTGGGGCAACCAATCAGAACAGCTGTGGCAGTTTGATGTTTATGAATTCCAAAAAGAAATATTATGTTTGTCAAATGGTCTGGTTTTTCTGGGCATGATAACCCTTTGATTATACTATATTCAGGGGAGATGTCTGATTAAATTATGTTAAGATTAGGGCTTTGATTTAACCACATCATTAGAGTGCAAATCAGCATTGAGTTCCTGCCCCCTTGGTGGGCTGATAAAACAGATTTACATGGAAGTAGACACACGCAGAAGAGGAACACAAAAGAAGAGAGACAGCTCAAGAGACACAGCAGAGGCCTCAGGAAGAGAGATGAGCATTAAAGTCTACAGCTGACCTTGTGAAGAGAACACAGCAGCTGAGCCCAGAAAGAAATGAGCCCTGTGGAGAGAGATGAGCCTTATGCCAGCCTACAGCTGAGATAGGAAGAGGCTGGGGCCATGGAGCTTAAAGAGGACAGAGGAAGGCTGAACTCTCGCAGACATCGCCTGCCATCTTGTGTCAACACGTGGCAATAAAGTTTAGTAAGGAAATAACCTGGAGTTGGACTCTTCAGGGCCTTGTGACTGTAAAGTTCTACCCCAAATAAATCCCCTTCATAAAAGTCAGCAGATTTCTGGTACTTTGTATCAGCACCTCTTTGGCTGACTAATACAACAGCAAACAGCTGGAGCTCCTTCCCCAACTTTAGGCAAGGAGAGGAGTGAAGAACTACCTTAATAAAGGCAGCCCCCCAACCCTAATGCTCTTTTTGCCCACATCCACATCTTGGGTGTGTACTTCAACTCTTTTCTCTCATTTCTCAGTAAACTCTTTTTACTGGCCTAACTAAACTGGCGTGTTCTTAAATTCTTTTAAATTTTCTGCAAAGCCTACAATTTTTCCAAGACCCTGAAGACATTTGAAAACTGCAAAGCCCTAGATAAATATAATTCTCATGCACAGTAAATCAATCCTAATTTTATCAATAAAACACATTTTAAATGAGTATATACATTTCTGTTGCGTTTATCTCATAAATCATATTTTCAATTTATGATTGATAAGATATCACCAAGATATCTTCATTGTATTCATTTATGGATAAGTGCTTCACACTTTAGGAGCTTAGCACCAAAATAAGAATTCAAAAATAGCATGTTTATTTGATTTTTACTATCTCACAGCCTTTCTATATATAGAAATTTCTGGAGATATTCTTTGAATCAAAATAGCTAAATCTAATTCGTTTAATAATGTGGAGTCTTACCTTTTCCAGTTTTGAAAGAGCAAGAGAGTAACAGTCTTTGGCTCTGAATTGCATAAATCTCATGTTAGCTGGGTGAGTAAGTTCTGTGATAATACTGAGACTGGAAAACAACCTGTATTTCAAAGAAACATTTGCATTACACTAACAATCCAATATGGTATTTTTATAACAACATATTTATCAGTGAGTGATTCCTGACCTTAGGCATAATACTATATACAATTACAGCAGCAGGCAGTGTCACATAAAATGTTCTGTACAATACAACAAAAATGAAATACTTTTCCAAAGTATATTTGAATAAACATTTTAGTAAAATAAAAATAAATTCAGTAATTTGGCTTTTATTAGACATTTTCCCTCTAAAATTCAGAAAACAGCATAGAAAAACTCAACTGATTTTAAAAGTTACAAGATTATTTTGTGGACAATATTGAAACAGAAATTTGTAAAGAATAATCTGATTGGCAGAAATTTCACATGATAAGCTTATTGTCCATTATACAAGCTGTTTGATTCCCTCCAGCTCCCTATTCTCATATTTTCCAATTTTTGAATGTCAAATATTGCTACTGAAATTCTGAGAAGAGGAAATATGAAATATTTTATTTTGAATAAAATTTTATTGCAATGAATTGGGACTAAAACAAAAACATTATGTTGTTTTAACAGGGTTCAGAGAATTCTCATATGTCCCATAGTTTTGATTGCTCTACACTGCTTTTCCCCTTAGTCCCCCCAAAATAAAACACAGGCACACGCACCCACATGACATTTCCCCTTTATTTTCCACTAAAGAAAAGGGACAGGATGATACAGCATGTCTTTTTACATTTGTTGTTGAAGATTTGATTCTTATCTGATATCTTTTTTATCATTGGCAGCTCTCCTGGTCCAAATAGTTTAGAATTCTCTGTGGCAGACACTGCATAATAATTAGCTTTGTTCCCCATAAACTCAGTTTTGGCCACCTAATTCCCACCACTAGATTGAGCCCACACCTTGAACTCTGGGACTACAAACGACTGAAAATAGGCAGGATATAAATAGCCTATTAGTGGCTCAAAAACAAATCAGTTTGTACTCCTGACCTTACTCTTACTTTATGTCTCAGTTCCAATAGTGAGAGTGCTGTTACTTCCATGTGCCTGAGCTCTTGATTTGCTGCCTTATAGAGAAATACACTTCTTTTAAGATAGGAGCCTTGTCCCTGAACCCCAGCACTACAAATGAGTTTTTAACTGCCTCAGCTCTAAACCACTAATGCTGATTGACTGACATTTGTCAGGTTCTCACCCTTCTTGCAGGGAGAGTTGGCCTGCCTGCTGGCTTAGCATGCTGAAGGTGTCTATTCTCCCAGCCTATGGCTGGGCCTTCCCTGAGTTGCCTGCCTCTCAAGGCTGTTTCAACTCTGGGCTTTGGGTACTATCCCAGTTAAGACACTAAACATTCTTAAAAACAGTTTCTTTCAAGATATCTGAAACTCGTATGCCCTCTTTTCTACAGTACTAATATTTGTGCCTTATTTAACCAAAGCCTTTGAGAACTATATCATCAGGCATTTTGTGAAATCCATTCTTAATAATAGGAACAAAAATACAGACAGTATTATAAGGTTTCATCTCCATTTTGAGAAAAAATGTTATTGTATTTCTTGATCTAGGTAAATTGCAGTAAGTGACATCTAGAAATCATAATACCTGGAAAGGTAAAGTTTCCTTTTCAGTGCCTCATACTGAGCCTTCTATTCCCTTAATAAACATATCTTTGTTACAATAAACAGTGTTTCAATTCCTGTTTGTGCATTTTTGCATAAGCAGTTTAGTAGATAAAATCTTCATGAAGAAGGTGCAGCAGTTTAACTAGATTGGTTTATGGAGGAACACTGTATTATGTGTTTTCCAAATGACATTCTTCTAGATGCCTAATCTTCTTTTCACTCAAAAGTCACTATGGTAGTAAATTTAATAAGTTAAAGTTCATTTTATTAGCAACTCTTAAAAAATTAGAACAGTGGCCTTGTGGGGAAAAAAAATCAACTGACTCTTAGGCCAGTAAAACTCCATCTGGCAAGCCTAGGAAAGCCATCAACTGCCAAATCTCATGCCATCTGGTAGTTTCAAAAGTATTTATTTAGGAAATATTTTAACATAATAATTCCACTAAAGATATTTACCATAATACAGGTTGTCCCAGATAATATTCAATATCTCAGAGAACAGAAATTAAAATGAATAAATAATAGTACCAAAATAGCTCAATGAATACAAAATCCTACAGCCTTGTTTCAACAACAGATCCCATATCCATGCTCTGAGATTCTTTATATAAGGGAAAATTAACTAGCTAAAGATTCTCGTCTTTGTCTCTTCACGTTTAAAAAAATCTTTTGGAAGGGATAAACAATTAGTTAAAAAGTGTCCATAAAATGGTATCTAACATTTATGGAGCACCATTCTGAGAGCTTTCCATGTGTTAACTTGGAAATATTCACAACAACATCAGGAAGAAGCTCCTTTCCCCTTGTTTTGTGTTTCTAGTCTGTACCCTCTCATTCACTCCTTTCTTGCGGGGAGCTGGGTCACGTGGCTTGATACTGAGTCTACTTCTTAGAGATCATTGTGCTTATGCTGGTCTTTGCACTAAGGTGAGCTTGTACCTAAAGGGTAAGAACTGTGGTTGTTCACAACCCAAGACCAGGGATCAGGGTACATTTAGGAAGCCCACTATAATCAGACACCAAAGCCACATCCTCCTGCCTGACACTTTGATCTCCATCTTCTTCTTTACCTCTCAGTGGTTTCTAACTCATGTTAAAAATCAAGTTGGTCACTTATTATCCCTTCAAATCTCAGAAAGCTATTCCATTATTAGGTTTGCAGATGAGGAAACTGAGGCACAGAGAAGTGAAATAACAACCTCAAGGACACATTCTAGTAAACAGTAGAGGCACCAAAGCAGTCAGGTTCTACAGCCCCTTCTAAACCATTAAATAAATTGGTAGGTAGGCCATTGGAAAGGAAATTCAAATGGCTGAACTAACAACAAATTATTAAGAATAACTGGCTCACTAAAGGACAGATATTACATGAACTCACTGATTACCTAAGCTAACTGAGCAGATTCACAGAGCTAGAGTCTGGAAGATAGGTTATCAAGAGGCAGAAAGGGAATAGCATGTCTTGAGTTGATGCTCATTATGGGCAAAACCTATGATAATAAGGTGGAAGAGGGTGGTTTGGCAGTGGATGGAGGTGATAGTGGTACAGGGATGTGAGAGGGGCTGGTGCGGGAATGTGAGTGTGAGCAGGGTAGGGGAGTTGGGATGGACTATCTATGGAACTTGAGGGAGGACTGGAGGAATGAACAGGTGAATTCTGGGGATTTGTATGTCTGTGGTTGAAACTACAATGGTAGGATTGCTTTCTCTTGGCAAATGTGGCAGGGAAGGGTCACTGGTGCAGGGCGCTGGTGGTAGGGGATATCTGGGAAAGGGTGCACCTGGAACATGCTTCTATAGAATATGAATGTGTTCATCTTGGCATAGGGTATTATTTCAGTGGGTGGAGACCCACATAATAAACAAGAAAATATTAAACTCCCACACTGGGAATTCCTGCTACATTCTCAAATAGAGGGGCAAGAACATCTCAAGTACATAGGCAGCACCTAATAAAAGAAAACAGACCAGTATGTCAAGCCCTCAATATTAATGCATGCAACTATGAACCTTATTGGTCAAAACTGAAACTTAGTGTTGTCATAGTTTCCAAGGGGAGGGAGAGGAAGGAATGGGTGGAACATGGGGCATCTTTGGGGCATTGGAGTTGTTCTGCATGATCTTGCAATGACAGATACAGGCCATTATACATTTTGTCAGAACCTATAAAAATATATGGTGCAGAACAAATAAAAATAACAAAAACAAAACCAAAAAAATATACGGTGCAAAAGGTAAACCATAATGTAAACCACTGACCATGGTTAGTAGCAATGCGTCCATATTTGTTCATTGAATGTTACAAATGTACCATACTTATGTAGGGTGTTATTGGTAGGGGAGGATGTAGAAGGGAGGGAGTGGGGTGTATGGGGATCCCCTGTATTTTACATGTGACTTTTCTGTAACCCAAAGCTTCTTTGAAAATAAAGTGGAAAAAAAATAAGACATTGGGGAAACATACAGAAGAAGTTGTCAATATACATGAAAGATAAGAGATCTTATGGTGATGAAAGGCATAATGCAAAAATTAAATTTTTTTGTTTTTGTTTATTTTTTATTTTATTATTGTTGTTTTTTGTTGTGGGCTTTGTTTTTGGGGAGGTTTTGGGTTTCAGAGAGGTTGCAGCTGTGGTAGGGGAAGATTACTGGTCCAGGTGTCTGTGGTGGTGGGGGGGTGTGGGGAGGTGCACCTGGGGCATGCCTTTCTGGAGTGTGTGTTTATGTGGACATGGGGTGTTGTCTCAGTGGGTGAGACCCACAGAACAACTGATGGAATATTGAATTACTATCCTGGTCCTGCTACATTCTCTCATAGAATGGTGGGAATCTTTGGAGTACATGGGCAGTGCCTAGCAAAGGAGGGCAGACCAATGTACCAGGCCCTTGATATTGCTGCTTGTACTTATGAACCTTGTTCTTGTGAAATAAAAACCCGGCCTAGTAATATATATTGCCTAAGAGTTACCTCCTGAGGGTCTCCTGTTGATCAAATTTCACTCTCTCTAAGCCAAACTCAGCATATAAATTCACTGCCTTCCTCTCAACATGGGACATGACTCCCAGGGATAAGCCTCCCTGGCACTGAGGGATTAATACCAAGCACCAACTAACAATGCCTTTGGAGAAAGACCAGACCAAAAGGGGTAAATACTAAATGCAAATGAGTTTTTATGGCTAAGAGATTTCAAAGTGAGTTGGGAGGTCATTCCAGAGGTTATGCTTATGCATGCCTCAGGAGGATCTCACTGTCTGCTTACAGTAAACAGTACCTTAAACGGGTGCTCCTGGGGGCTCTAGAGACATCCAGATACTATAGCCAGCGCAGACAACCCCAGGAAATTGGCACCTGTCAGTGGGCCTTACCTTGGAATATACGATAACCCATTTCCCCCAGTGTATCAGAGTTAGACTCATTCATAATTTCGTACACATGGTTCTTCTATCCCATTTATTTGAACCTATAGTTAGGACTATACCCATAAAATATATGTCCCAGAGACTTAACTCTTCTGGCTGTTCATATGCCAGGTGAGCCCTGAATCTCAGCAGAGTTGCAGCCCACACCTACTCTCCAATTCATCAGACTCACCCAAAACAGCTAACAAAAGGATGATGATGGACAATGCCCAACCCAAGAAACAGAGAATATCTTCAAGTGCAAGCAAGTCAGTCCCATCCATCTGCCCTATGGGATCTAAGCCCCCTCTCAATTGGAAATAGAGTGGGTATCATCATCCCCAAATCCTCAAAGATAGAGGAATGAACAAACATGATGGGGAGAGTGCAACTATGGACTAAAGTAGACTTATTATTATTCTAGTAATGGAAGAACTTGTAATATTGATATAAAGACAGTGGTTACCAGAGGTTCTGAAGGGAGGGAGAGGGATCAATAGGTGTAACATGGGGCATTTTTCAGACATTGGAACCCTTTTGCATGATATTACAATGATGGATACCAGCCATTATACATTTTGTCAAAATCTATAAAATTGTATCGTGCAAAGTGTAAAACATAGTATAAACTACAGACCATGGTTAGTAGCAATGCATCAGTTGTAACACATGTATTACACTAATGAAAGATGTTGTTAATGGAGGAAAGTGGGGGAGGAGGGTATATGGGAATCCCCTATATTTTCTATGTAACATGTATGTAGTCTAAAGCTCCTTTAAAAATAAAGAAAAAAATATTAAAAAAAGAATAACTGGCAATATATTGTGATTTTGGATATTAAAAGTCAATATGCTATTTTAAAAATGGAATAATTTGTACTATCTCTGACTATACCCCTAAACAGTGGCTGTTGGGCCATAGCTTCATCATTGTTATTTTTACTTATTGAGGTCAATATTTAATATCTAAATTAACAAATAGTTATCAAGCATTTGTTTTGAGAAAGTTCTGGTCTCTAGGAGATACAGATATGTACAAAGTGAAATTTCTGCCCATAAAGATTCTATGGTCTAATTGATGACATGTAGAATTGAAAATAGATAGGAAAACAAAATGAATGTAATGTCCTATTTCTATTCTATATAAATGAACCAACACCATTTATGTTATTTTAAACCAAGAAACTGAATGTGTTAGCTAAGCCTGCCACCTAGTGAAAAATCTAGAACTAATGCCTATGTAATGAAATATTACTGCAATGCCCATTTCTATCTATAAAATATTACTTATATTTAATTATAATATTTTATATGTACAAATTTGTTTGGTAGATTTAATTGTATATCTTTAAAATACTCATGCCATACATCTATTTCTGAGCCTTAATATGAGCTAAATACATTGTGAATATAGAACATTTTAGAAATGAAATGACACAGTAACTTTTTCCCAAGATTCTTAAATCATAATAAAGCAATATTGTAATTTTAAAATAATATAGTCTGTTCCATGCAAATATGATTGGAAACATGTGTAAAGTATCTATGGAATAGTTCCCTGCCTTTATTTTAATTCATTCAATAAATATTTATGACATGCTTAATTATGGCAATCAGTATAAGGATGAAAAATAAACTATATACTCTAATTCACAAACTATTAGACTCTGAAACTAACTGCATTTATATCTTAAAGCAAAACAAACAAATATAAGAGCATAGAAATATGGAAAATGTTTAGAACATTCTAATAAAAATTTTAATTACTGAGCTAGTTTTTTTACACTATAAATTCTAATCTATCATGGTGGCCTGGGATGATGTTTTTGATTAAAATGGAGTATACATTAATATACATAGGTATATAGATACACTCTGATGCATGAAACACCAGCTTTAAACTACAACAGTAAAACAAATGTAAAAATATTTTAATCTTTTGAAAATAAATTTAAAACATTTTAGGAAGTCCAAGTTAATAATAAATGAGAGTATTTATAAATATCAGGTATCTCCTGTATTTAAAATTTTATCCATGTAAACTATAGCCAACGTAAATATTAAAAAGCTTTTTGTCCTGAAAAAAGGAATCACTTATAGTTATACATATTCAGCATTTGTTTTAAATTGTGCTATTTATGTTTGTAGTTGTATTGTTTTGAATTAAGTCTTTCCCCATATGCATACAGATGTCATTTCCTCAATACATTTATGACTCTTGGTGACAAGTTAAAGAGAATATAACTCTCCTTTTTTTTTTTTTTAACTCGTTTTTCTATACTTTCACATCACTGGAGCTGCAAAAGTCTTTTAACTGGTCTCCTCTCACCTACTCTTGCTTTCTTCCAAACCATTCTCTACACTGTAGCTAAAATGATCTTTTAAAACTTCGAATCCATCAGTGATTTGCTGTTATTCTTCAAAAACCAACTTATTAACATGATCTACAAAGCCATGAAAGGCTTTGATTTCCATAATAGATACCGGATTATGTTTGTAAATTGGTCTGCTCCTCTGGGTACATTAGATTGTATTGGATTCAGAGGTTTCACTCTTACTTGATTAAATTATGATGAAGGCCATGTCAGTAGAACATTGAGTCCCCACCCCCTTGGTGGGTGGGCACTCACAGAGAAAACGACAAGGCAGAGGAGTTGGTTGGAGTTTTGATCCTGGAGCCCAGGAAGAGAGATGAGCCATTTGCCTGATAGTCTACAGCTGACCTTTGGAGAGAACAGAAGGGCTGAGCCCAGAGAGGAGTGAGCCCCAGGAGAGAGATGAGCCTTATTCCAGCCTACAACTGATATTGGGAGAGCTGGGACCGCAGAGCCAAGAGAGGAAGAGGGAGCCTGAACCCTTGCAGACATTGGCAGCCATCTTGCTCCAACATGTGACAACAGACTTTGGCGAGGGAAGTAACTTCTGCTTTATGGCCTGGTAACTGTAAGTTTCTACCCCAAATAAATACCCTTTATAGAAGCCAACAGATTTCTGGTATTTTGCATCAGCACCTCTTTGGATGACTAATACAGATGCCATCAAATTAAACATGCCAAACTTTCCTAAAGTAGGACATTTTGATAGGCCAGTTTGACATAGCTGTTTTGAATTAGTAGTTTTCAATGCAAGAGACATTTTGACCTGCTGGTTTCAATTAGTTTAGACAACATTTCTTTATCAAAATGTGAAAAAAAATGTGCAATATTTATTTCCAAATGTACTGATTGCCTTGTTAGGTAACTTTAGTGGGAAGTTTATATTTGAAAGTGAGAAACTGCTTTTCTTTCAATTTGGAAATCAGATAATCACTTTTCAGCAGATCTTGGTTCTGGGAATATTCACTTGAATGTTTTTTCTTACATGTTTAATGAAGCCCCTTATGCACAAGGGAGGGAGAAGTACAACAGGATCTGACTTGACAAATAGTGGGCTATTTTTTTAGGAGCTTCATCTCAGTAAAGGAATGGAGATAATCCCTTCCCTAAGGAACATGGAACCTCTGGGATAGAGGATGTCCCAGAGGAACTACAAAGGGCAACTAAGAGCCCACAAAAGGAACACAACATGAGAAAAGAACATGTCCAGGCTAGTGATCAGCAGTGGCCTAGGATGTTGGGGGAGAGAACTCATTGTGGCTAAGAGCATGTCTGTGGCTGAAGGAACTTCTTTGCCCAGATAGCCTGGCTCAAAAGGGAATGTTCCAGAAGCGCTCATTAAACATCTGTATGTTAAAATGTTGAATGTTACACACTTGTGCTATAACTTTTGGTGTTGGAGTGTGGAGCACTTCCTGGGTAGGTGTATTCTGGAAGGAATGGCATCTCTCCTAAGCGACCGTGCAGGAACCAAATCCGTAAATGCATAATTGCCACGGTAGATGAGGACACATTGAACCGTGCAGTCTAATTTTCAATTACAAAGCTATGTTTCAGTTATAGATGCAACTCAATGAAAAGGGATTTTACCGTTGTCCCAACTCTCTCCCAAGTCCTCCCCTGCTACCCTCCTATACCTCCATATACTTTATGAGCAAACTGATGAGATTCTCCAGTTTTACCTTTGGTCCTTTTGGACTGAGTAATCTTGAAGGGTTCTTGGCTAATAATGAGGAGAGTAGAAGCCTGTCAAGTGAAGCTGTATGTCTGAGTAAGTTGGACAGGTAGGAGCTCAAGGGATCAATTTGAGCTTCTGAGCAAAAGATTTAATCTTATTTGCTTTCTAGTCTTGTAACCAAAAGTTAAGAATTAACAAATGATTATGATTACTGAATTGTTATATAGATGTTTTTCCTACTTTTTCCACTATGTTATAGAATAGCCAAAACTTAATACCTGATATTAACGAAAGTTGCTAGGCTGGTCTCACTCTTGTTTATAGTTATTCCAAACTAGGCTCACCCTTGTGTATACTTGCTATTATAATGGTAACCACTCCACACTCGCCTGTTTGTCTATAAAAACCCTAACTCCTCAATTCGGTGAGACAGATTTTAGGCTGTTAGGCCATCTGATCTTGCTATGATCTGGCAATAACTCTCTCTTTGAAACTCTGATGTCTCAGGAATTGCTCCGTTGAAACACCTCAGGCAAGAACCCTACTTTTGTTCAGTAACAGTCTGGTAAAATAGCCAAAACAGTAACATAAATAACTTGTGAACCATAGCACTCTTACTTTCATTTGATCTTGAACTCTATCTCATTCCTGTCTCCTAGGCTCTAATGTAAGTTAAGCACAATTTTTCTAACTTATTACTTGGTTGTTTTAAAAGCAGAAAATTTAAAAGTCAAAATGCCCCACTTCAAAATGGAAGGTCAAAATAATCAAGTTAAAATTGCATGGGCCCAACTTCTAATAGTTATTTACAAATGCTAAAATAAAATGCAGCATTACCACATATAAAGCAGCAACATATAGTAATCTTTATCAGCCTAGTACATTCAGTTACTGAGTAAATTACAAGGTTTGATTTTTCTTTTCTAGAAATAAATCAAATAAAATAGTACATCTAAGTTCGTGTCCTAATATTTCTAATTAAAAAAAAGTACCATGATGTCCCCTTAGATATATCCTTTATGTGACCACTGTGTTTTAGAAATACCAATTTGGGGATACCAAATTTCTCTTTTAACAAGCAGCAGTTGCCAATTACCAGTTACCTATTATGAGCCAGGCACCGCTCTGAGTGTGTTACAAAAACCATCCCAGTTAGTCAATGCAACAACCTTGCTTGACAGTATGATGCAATAAAATGGACACATTAACTGCCTGGATTAAAGTCAAGTTGACTTTAGCCTTTGGAACTCTTCTGGTTCAAATCCCAGCTCCATCAATACCAGTTGAATGACTGTGGTGTGTGTAATTTACCTCAAAATACATCATCATAAACAGCATGATGCATGTGTTAGTTTGAGTTACACTCCAGGTGCAGCTATCATTTTAATTTACCATGAAGGGTGACTCAGTTTATTTTTTAATTGGAAAGCCCACACCTGAAATTGTGTCTCAAAACTACTTCTGTTATTCTTATTTCTGCCAACATCAGAGGCTTTTCTAATTTATTAACTAGAAATTGGCTTTCAATTGAGGAAATTAATAGTAGTACTGATCAAAGCATATGGGTTGATTAAGATATTTTAGAGCTCTTACTCGTCCCTGCACAATGTGTAAAATTCTAGTTCCATTAAGGGTGGGGCCCAAGGCTTAAATCCTATATAGTCTTGTATCCAGCCAATGCAACTATTTCTTGATTGTCTGTTGCTTGCTTACAAGGGCAACAGGATCCTACTTATGGAATGCTATCATCTACTGCTAAGGAATTTCATACAAGGTAGAGCATAGACCACATAAAAGGATAGAAAACTGGGAGTAGGAGGAAGAGAGAAAAGGCATAGTTGAGTTTGGTGCTGGCCCACAGTAGAGAATCAGTAATTATATGTTGAGGGTTTTTCTGCACAAGTGGGATTATAATGATTGTCCATGAAATTTAATGTGGGTAAGGAGGGAAGAAAATAACATCAGGTGAGGAAGAACAGTGAAAAAGTAGTAGGATCAATGTGCATTGTAGGCTCCAGCAGGGAAAAAGGACTGTTGAGTTGGGATATTTAAAAAATTGAGGTATAAAATAAATTGTAGTGGTCTGAGTGCTCTAAACTGAGATTATGGAGGGTAAAATTATTGGTAGACAAAAGTCAAGGCCATGATTATGAGAATGGGTGGCTTAAGTAAGATGAAGGACAAGAAAGATATTCAGGGTATTGAAAAGATCATCTCTAGAGGGTTATTGAAATTAACAACTATAGTAGAAGCAACGTTGACAAAAGTCACAGTGAAGCAGGAGCTAAAATCCTCACAATGCTAAATATAGCTTTTGCACTTTTCAGTAAAATGAAGATTTATTATTATCTTGAAATCAAAATCATTCAGACAACATACAATGAAAGTTGAATCAATAGAAACTTCACTCTAATAGAAATAAATTTATAGTAAATTGAAAATTAAAATGGATTGTTCCATCAAAAAGACCCGGATCTGTTCCTGTTACAACTACAATTACCTTTTATCAAGTATGGAATCAAAAAGTATGATTTTACTTTATTCATTGGTTATAAATCTTACCCCTCAGAATTAATTTTAAACCCTGTGTTTTGCTTTATATTCTCTAGAGAAAAAAATTGTTTATACATCTATTGTATATTTTGAACAAGTGCTATGTACTTTAGATGCAGTATTTAATATAGTTCAATAGCTAGTGAGCTATATTCTAAGTGGGCTGCCTCACTATAATAACTTTAAAGTGTGCATTCCTCCTTCTGGAACAAGAAGTTCTTAGGCAAGTTCAGAGTTAATCTTATTTAAAACTTACTTATAATTTCATTGTATGTGACAGATTCTTTATATACCTCATCTTGATATCTTATCGCTGTAAGGTGGGTTGAATATTTTCCACATGCATTTTATAGGTGAAGGAAGCTATTTTAGTGAAGTTAGAAACAAAGTCATAAACTTAATAAGTGTCTGCTGGAAGATTTGAATCCCTTCCCCAAGGAACCTGGGATATCTGGGATAGAGGTTGTTCCAGATGAAGTTTATTGCTATATATAGTTCCAAGGTCTGTGGATTTTCCACTCTGCCACATGAAAATGATAATTATGTTGGTAATAATTATAGTAACTAACATGTATTTAGTAATTAAAAACTACCAGGCATGTGCTAAGATATTATATATTTTCTAAATCTTGGTCAATTTGTGACTCAGATATTGAGGCTTAAAGAAGAAAGGCAGTTTACCTAAGATCATACAATATTCAACTGTACTGGGATTCATGGTTAGGCTTTCTGCACTGAATTCTGAACTCAAACTGTAAAATGAGATTACCCTCAATATATGCTTTATTACAATGTGACAGTATAAAAGTGGAGTGAGGGAGGATGATGTTAGAGTTGAGATTGTTTTATTTTCATAATTTGGTAGCTCAGATATTTCCTCTAGGCTTCTGTAAAACTCAAAAAGCTTAAATAAGAATCTTTCAGATATTTAAATAAAATGGTAATAGGGAGAATCATTCCAAGTGATGCAGATTTATAGACAATTTATAGACGATTTTGACTTGATTTATAGACGATTTTGACTTTGCTTCCAGTATGTATATCTCTGGGTCAGGATTGCTCATTTTACCCAAATGTGGAAATAAGCAGGGATAAGTTTATATGGGTAAATGACCTGTTCACAGCCTTGCACTCATTCAGTCCTAGTTACAAAAGTATGTAAATGCAAACCTTTGGTCACTACTAGTCATATAACCAAGAATTAAACATAGATGGTTTGTCAAATCATGACTGCTGCATATTTGGAACTAAATTAGCACTTGCTTTGTGATCAAATGAATAAATAAATGAACATCAATTCGGTTTCAGCATCTCATGTTCACTCCTTACACACAGTCAGATTCCAATGTTTCATACATCTTTGCCACTAAGTTAATGATAGGACTGAGTTTTGACACTTACCTGAAAAGTGTCTGGACGTTTACAATCGTTTTGGCATCTGCCATGTAGTCTTCCTCGGCACTCATGGTACTCTCTTTGTCCACCACCACCATGTTGGCAGCAAAGGTCACTCCACACCTGAGTAAATCATCTAGGCTTTTATAAAAACCAACAGAGAAAAACAGACTTTAAATAAATCACAATATAAGATCAGTGGTAAAGCTTGCTTATCCCCTGAGCCTCTATAGATTGTACAGAGTGAGCACAGGTAGATATTAATGGGAATGATAATACAATACTCACTACTGATAAAAAAAATAAATCATATTTTGGTGGTCTTTACATTTCATTAGATTCCAACTGTTTTGAAGCATAACACATTAAATACATTTAGTAAAAATTATTAATTACATAAAGAAAATAAGGAAAATACCTTTTTTGTAGTCAAGAGGAATAGAACATTTTAGAACTTTGTTTTTACAGTTAACACACTATTTCAATGACACATTTACATTTTTTTATTCCTATGGTTAAGACTAATGAATTATAAAACTATGAAATGTTTATTTTTAAAACACTATTTTTCTTTCTGTAAGAGCTATGTGTTATGGAGTGGTTTTACATAGCCAAAGAACAAATGGATTTTTATATACATAATTGTTTTTTTCAGGCCTACAGTTTAGCCAACCTAGAGATTTGAGCAAGTGATTGAATAAACTGATTTCTTTGCTTGCATGAAGAAATTTTTAAACTTTGATATGAATTTTTATGAGCTAAAACTGATTTAACTTGCCTTGCATTCTCCCAATGAAAAATTTTTAAGATACTATTAAAGCTGAATGGGGAAATCATTATACTCACTGTCTTGTACAAAGTAGGAAAATAGGATAGAATTGGATAAAAGAGACTAAATTTAACAAGTACAAGAATGTTCAAGGGACCAAGGTGATTGAAGACAAATATGAAGAGAGGGGTAAATTGGTTTCCATATCCCCTGATGTTAAATAGAAGTGCAAATCTTAAAGGGCAGCAGTTCCATTTAAATTATTAAGTTGATGAGTCAAATGCCTGAGGATCTTTTCCAAATTCATGATTTGTTGAGTTAGCCATGTCACATGAAAGGGAATTATTTTCCTTTTATGGGAAGGCAGGAGGCAGGGTGTCTTACTCTGTAATAAGGTAAGAGAGTATTACCATAGCCTTGACTCCAAGATCCCCAGTAGTCCAGAAAAAAAATTTCACTTTAATCAGGAATAATGTTCTGTGGTAGAGATTTTATGGCTAAAAGTATGGAAGCAAAATGTTGTTCCGAATAAATTTCCTATGGTGAAAGGGGCCAGGACCAAAACATCCATCCCATATGAAGAGCTTCAAGTTTAAATCCCTAGGAATACTTGGTTCTTCCTTTATTTAGGAAATTCTGAATTGTTCTTACATCTATTAAAATACATTAAAACAGAAAGAGCTATATGTAAAATGGATATTTCTCACTTATGGACCATAAAAATGATGCCTAAATCTTATGCTTTCAAAGACCATCTTACAACTTTTAAAATCACTTTCTCATATTTCAGCACCTTCAATTTTTTTGTCCCATTTTAAAAATCTTTCTTGTAATTATATTTATAGGAAAAGGGCAGTGATGTGATAGAAGCATAGCTTTATTGGATAAGAATATAGAGATAGACATTAGGATAGGAAGGATGAATATGTTATCAGCAACAATTTAATGAACTGAAGTTCATACTTGACAAAAATTTCACCAGAAAAGTAACTGAGCTACGTAACTAACAGCTACCCATACCCATATGTGTCAGTTAATTCCATCCTCAAATTATTGGCTATTATACTTTAGACATAACCTTGACAAATTACTTTAGTAATTGTGATTAAAAATAAGTTTAAATGTATAGAAAATACAAAAAATTGGAATGCCGTTTCTGAACCATTAAAGCTTTTTGCTTTCTTGATTTAACTGTAAAATATTCTTTTTTTATTTACTATTTACTATATTGAATCTTAATTTTTGTGGTTTTATGTTTATTTATTTAATAGGCTGCCAACTTAATCTTAGAACTCATGACTATCATAATTTCTCCCTACTTCCCTATCTAACAAGTCTTATTTTTGCTTAAGCGGGTTACTTTACACAGTTCGGCCACCAGATGGCTGCCTAAGGAAGAAATCATTCTTGAGGAAATAAAAATTAACAAACAAACAAACAAACAAAACCCACCAAAACCTAACACAATCTAATTGACAGAAAGCTTCCTTCTCTGCCCTCATCCAAGTCCCCTTTTGCAAAGAAGGTATAATGTGAATGCATGAATGTCAGGTAATGTTTATGACTGTCTTTTATTTTACTCATAGATGTCTGTTGTTTTGCTTTTATGGAATTTTCAAATATACACAAACAAGGTGAATTGTATGGTGACTCTCCATGTGCCAGTAACCCAGCTCCAATAATTTTCAACTCAGAGCCAATCCGGTTTCATCTCTCTCCCTAGAGTTTTGATGTTCTTAGTTCTTTTCACTAAGGCATATGGATGGTTTCATCTTTACCTTTTAAACATATTGTTTTTCTAATGAGTTCTAGGAGAACACTGTTATTTCAAAGTAACATAACTGGTTATAAAATAAGTGTTGATATTATTAGGATTCCACTTTCATGGATTTAAATAATTTTAATACATTTTAGTTAGCTGTTTAGTAATTTGACAAATGATAATGCAAATTATATTAATGTAGAATGGATGCTAAACATATTTTATTCTTTGTTTTATCTTTAATGTACCCACAGTTAATAAGCACTTTCAAATTTACAAAACTTTGTTTTACCACAACCTCAGAATGAAATTCAAGTAGAAAAGTTCTCAATTGGTAAATTTTGATGTTTTGAGGGCCCCGGTTGAAATATTTTAAAAGTGGAACAGTGACATATATTGTAAGTTATTTCAAGTGTATTATTTTTTTATATTTATTTTTTATATTTTGCATAATGTCACCATGATGTATATATAAGTACTTATATTTTATCCTTAATGCATCACATGTATTTGCCCTTTGAATTAACAAATATTTTAGAAATTATATAGACTCTCATATATGTTATCAGTTTAATGTAAACTCTTCAGGAAATGCTCAGATTTATACAACTGATTTTTAAAATGAGTATTTCTAAATTATCTGGAAGATTTCCAGAAGTTATGGCAATGATATCAATTCATCACACTATTGTACCTGTAGATTTTATCTTCCACTATGTCAATACCAATAATGTTATTTTTATAAAAGACACAAATTGAAATAGCTTTAGAAACTGAGCAAAATTGACATGCAGCAGGATTTGTTTAATTTCAACACTAGATTACTGCTTAGGAACTTTAAATACAAGATGTATAACACAAGAACATAAACTCTACATGCAAATTATATCATCTTTGCAATAGTGACATGACAAAGTACATTCATGCAGTAACAAGTCACGGCACAGGACAAACCACAGGACACTAGTTAGTGTGCCAAAGATTGTGTCACCTACTTGTCAATAGAGCCCACCATGTAGTATACCATTGGAAACCAACAGATTGCATCCAGAAAATGCATATCTGGCCTAAGTAGCAGATGGGTTACAAAATAAAACATAATGTCACAACAGTGGCAGTACTTCTAGGTAAGGAAGTAAGTTGACTTAACTTGCATTTCTAAAACTAAACACTGTTGACAAGATTAATTTTAAAGTGTTTTTTCCTTAACATTAATTAAAAATGGTCATTTGCACTTATTATGAATTAAGAGAATGCACTCAGAGTAATAAATACAAGTTGTATTTTAGCTTTGTAAATCAGAAACATTATGGCATAATTCAACAAAAATACTGAATTGATACTCTCATTATGATGAAAGCTATCAGAAAATTTAAAAGTTAGTCATGCAAAGGAAACCTTTTAAAATGAAGAACTAATAATTTTTTCTTAGATGACTCTAAGCATAGGGGACAAAATTACCAGCTTATTAAAAGCAACTTTCTCTAATAGATATATACTATGACAAAACCTGCCCCTTAATATAGTAATATATTATAAATTATTTTTATATTATAGTATATGATTAGTGTAAACTATACATCACATAAAATTAAAGTAAACCACCTTTTAATTTATTGATCACGTAATACTTATTGAGAAAACATTTATTATTGCTGAAATATTTGCTTATATGCATATTAGGGGAAAGAATCATAAAGTTGGAAGCTTCCTTAGAAATCATTTCATCTATTGCATTCATTTTGCAAAATTATTAATTCATTCATGCATTTATTCACTTAGCATATATGTACCAAAATTTTTATATAGCAGATACTTTAATATACTCAAGCATTGCAAAAATAATATGTTAACTTCTAAGAAATTTGGAGTCTTTGGGAATGTACATACAAAAGCATGCAATTACAACATGTTTTAATCTGAAAAACTCATACATTGCAATCTGGAGACAGAATTGGGGAACATTTCACAGAGGTAATATTTAATATGGGCGCTAAAAGATGAGTAGCAGATTGCCCAATATAAGTGGAGAGGGAAATTCTAGACAAAGGGAATTATAGCACAAATATTTTTCCAGGTGTTTATCCTAGTGAAATAAACTGTTTTCTTCCCTGACTTATCTTTTTCCTGTTGATCATTTTCCTATCTCTTTACATTCTAAAGAAAAAACGCTCAACACAAAGAATCATAAAAAACAAACCTTCCAAAGGTGGTAGTTTTCATTAACTGTTGTAATTTTCATTAACCTCCCGCCTTCATTAAGTTTCTTTATGAAATTTTGAATAAGCCTTTATTATTACATCTTATAAATGTACCACAATTAATTTATAAAATCCTCAATTATTGGGTTTATAAGTTATTTTCAATTTTTTGCTATTAACTATTGGGGCTATAATTCATTCCCCAAATCGTTTGGGGGACATCTTTGGATAACCTTTTAAAAATTATTATCTTTTATCATTTGCCCCCAAACACTCATTATATTAGTGAATTTTAGTGAATCAAACATTTTAAAACATTTTTTAAAGTTCCTGATGTTTGTTGTTTTCCACAAATGTTAAAACAATATACACTCCCAGCACTCTGATAGTGTCTCTAGTAGAGACTTTTAGTTCTCTTCTTTTGGGGCACTTCACTGCTTCTTCAAGTTACGAGGGCCATTTAGGCCAAACAATTTAATTGCTGCTACAGTTAAATTGCTGCTCCAGGTCTCTCTTCCCTTGCCTTGGTGATCATGAAAGCATATCTGAGGATGCAAGATCCACAAGACTGGGGCATTCTGGATTGCTGAGTTATTGTATGGAGTCACCGGAACTTGTAGTGTATTTGTGTGACCAGAAATAGTCCACTGCTGTTTTGCACCACTGAAATTTTAGGGTTGTTTGAACATCTTTTTTTACTTATGTCTTCTTCTTTTTGTGGCTATTTTTATTGTATCTCTCTTTGTTCCCACTTTTCATAGAGTCCCAGTCAGATAAAGTAAATATGTGAGGTGCCCATAACTTCATCCCGTTAAATTCAGATCATTTCAATTTCTTCATGTTATCTTCTCTGACCACTTCTTGCAACAGTATTTAATATCCTTGAATCATTTAATTCAATAGATATTAAACATCTTCTGTGTAACAAGTTGTACTGGGGTCACTGGGGGCAAAGCAAGTCCTCATATTATGTCAACTCTTCTGTTAGAGTTAAAACTAAAGTTAAGAACTTTGAAATTTTTTTTGCTTTATCTAGTAGATATCATTAAATGTACATGACCATCAAAATTATTGCCTTGGTCTAGGAAACTCATGAATTTTAGTCACATGCAATTCTGAAATTACATTAACATCTGTATTGTAATAGCACGGTTCATCCTTATATGAAGTCAGCTAAGTTACAAGCTAAATCAAATTCCTTGAAACCTGGCAAGTCCATAATCTTGGAGAAATCAGTCATATATAATATAGAGTGTCTAATATGCCATGCTGTTTGCAAAATTTCCTCTTGTATAATATATACATCCATCTGCTATGGCTATTGATAAACATGGTTTAAAAGAGAACCTTAAACACAAAAAATAAATCATTTGTATATTTACCTGTACTGTGCTGGCTCAAATAAATAAATTGGCAACAGTGTTTATAGCACCGAAATGCTTAGAAGTTAATGAGTAACATAAATGGTATCAGATGCTCTTAACAGACTCATCTTTTTAGTCATCGGGAGACAGTTAATTGGTAAGCATAACCCTCACAATAGCAATTATATTATTGTAAGGTAAGTATTGAGAAACATCAAGCAAAACCATGAAATAACCATAAAAATATGTGATATCCATTTCTTATGTTAGTACCCACCCCAATAAAGTACAAATGAATGAAGAGTTGAATGTAGAAAAATTAAACCATAAATACAATAGAATAAAATGTATGCAAATTTTAATTTGCTAAATAGAGAAGCTATACCTATACTAAAAATTACATTGAAAAGCAGTGATGAAAACAATTGATTTACCTATATAGCTCCTGATAAAAGTTTTAATCTATAAGAGACAAATGTTAAACAAAAAAAAGTGTTACTTTTATAAAATTCATAGATCAAATTTGCTTAATATATGAAGGAGCCTTTCAAATCAATAAAAGAAAGATAAATATGAAAAAAATGGATCAGGGGCATAATTAATATGTAAGGACCAAAGCAAAATAAAACAAAACATGCTAAAACTAATCAGTGATAAAAGAAGCCAAAATTAAAAAAATAGAAAAAGTAACTAATGTTAGTAAACAGAAGAAAAATGAGCACATTCACCAATTAGAATTCTAACTCTAATTCTATTAAGAAAGATGATTACTATGAGCCTAAAACCTCATATCCTTATGAAAACTCATTATAACAAATGCCATTATGTGGAAATTATGTAAAAAATTTCCACTATATTTAATTAGATAGTGATTGCTAGGAAGTGAAAAGGTTTGTGAATTGGCATAGATTTGTAAAATTCAGGACCATTATTTCTACCCCATTAAACTAATAACTATAATAAAATAAACTTCTTTAGCTCAAATTTAAAAAATAGTGTAATTAACTTTGAAAGTAATTAGGATATTAATCTAACAAATATTTCTTTTTACAGACAAAATTACCAAATCAATCTTGTGTGCATAAATTTTCACAATCTTATGTACCTGTATGAACATATTTTATTTTGTTAGCATTTCATAATTCCATTTTTAAGTATTTGTTTCTAAAAAATACAAGTAAAATAATTTCAACTACTTGAAATAAATTTCTTTTTTTTGTTAATTGGATTTTTACGTAAATCCATTTGTCTGTTTAAATAGTGACTGTTTTGTTTTGTTTTGTTTTTGATTGGCACATGGGGAACTGATGTTTGTCTTTCATGAGCTAGATACTGCATTAGCACTTTATATACATATTCTTATTTAGTTTCACAAGAACATGTTAAGATAAATGTTATACCCATTTTACAAATGAGAAATCTGAGGCTTAGAGAGATTCAATAATGTGTATTAGGCCTAGAAGAAGCTGTCCTTAGACCTTATCTCAGATCTGTACAAATCCAAGATTTGACTTTTTTCATATGGACTCTGACATATCCGAAGTTTTGTCCCTACCATTGGACTGAGTTGAAAGGAAGTTCACTTGGCACTGTATTTGGAGAAAAAAGATTGATTTAATAAATGAATGGTGTAAAAATCTTTGTAAAATTTGGAGCATAAGCTTGGATCTTGCACTTCATCTTTGCGTGACTTTGGGTGACATGCCCCAAAGATTTTGACTCTCTTTTTACACCTCTACTATGAAACAGTTTTATCAGATGACTCAGTGACCTTTATTTTGGGTGGTAATCAAAATATCAAAATCAGTATGGCAAAACAACCAACCAACCAAATGGAACTGACATCAATTCTAATGAACCCATACCAAGTAAAAGCTGTTTGTGAAGGTGACTGACTAGAAGGTGAGGTCTAGAAAGCTTTCTCTCTGGATATATTGTGGACACTTATTTTGGCTTATTATGTATGAGAATATTATAAATTGAAATCACATTTTAAAATTCCATACTTGACACATCTCAGTTATTATTTATTTCTACTATATTGAGTTAATTGCCCTTTTACATAGCTTGCATAAGTAGCCATGTACTGAATGTTATTTTCAGCAATGCACATGTTAAAGTCAAAACTTATAATAGCTAATAAACTAATAATTGTAGAATTGTACACAATCATTATTGTACTAATTCTCAGGGCATGGAAATATTTTTAAGAAGAAAGCATCATATTTCTTGCTAGTATTATAAAACAGATTGCAAAATACTAGCCTTGGCAGAGCAACAGGCATCTCATTGTTAAGAAAAAAAAAAATTGCATAAACCTTCCTGGAAGTGTGTTCATTGGTGTTTAGTTGTTTTTTTGTTTGTTTGTTTGTTTGTTTTCCCTCTCTCTCTCTCCTGCTTGACTGAAGGGACAGAGAACAACAAATAAAAATCTTAAACACCACTTTCGGAAAGTACACAGGAAGCTACCAAATTTTATTAAATTTTAGAGCATGCAATTTCTTAAAGTCATATCCCAGGAAAATCATCCAACAGCAATACCATATAAATAATTGGATTCTAAAATATATTTCAATAGAAAAGCAAAGGAAATTTTTAACACAAAAATAATCCGTAGTTAAAATTTGTACTTGTTTCTAAAGAGAATTGGCAAGCATTAGGCATGGTAATAGAATTGACAGAACAATGAATTGGGAATAGCATAGCAGATTCTATTCCTAGAATTAATATTGGATAAGGTCACTTAACTTCTTTGGGACTCTATTTCCTCCTCTATAATATAAGAGACAATGGAATAACCGAGTCACACAGACACTGGTTTCTTTAAATGTTGTAAGCTTTGTGATCTCAAACTGTCTGGTATATTTCTCAGAGGTTAGGTCATTACTATCTTGTGTGGCTATAGTTCTTATGGGAACACAATGTGAAATAAAGTAAGTGTCCAGTATCTGACTGTCCTGTAGTAAATACTCAACAGCTATTACTCTTATGAACAGAGGGGGAAGATAAAGAATATTAACTTTATTAAATGACCTCCATGGTACCATTCAGATGAAATATTCTGGGATAAAACTATATCTATATTTATACATTGACAAGTTTGCCGTTAATTTAGAGAAACAGAGTTTTCAGATTTTTATGTGACTGGTCAAATTTTGCAAATAAGATTGTAAACACCACTTGACTTTATAATTCTAATATACAAATCAATCATTCAAGAATAAGGCATTTTGATAATCAAACAGAAAGGACTGATATGGTTATATGTATTCCATAAACTACAGAACGTATATATGTGACAGATGCCCTAGGCTCCTGGAACGGATTCACTTGGGGTAATGAGGTGGCGAAAGGGGAATAAGTGATTCTGAAAAGGGATTACTTTGCAAGACTGGAGATTGAAAGAGAGATGAATCCATCTTTGTTTCATGAAGTGAACTCCATTCTCAAGAGAGATTGATTCTATTCGGAGGTATATCCCCAGAACAAGAAATTTTATCTTGAAATAATGTACAGAAGGAGAAAAGAACATTTCAGCCCTTAGTTCTGGAAGAGGGATGCAATATGCACAGTTGCAGTTTTTCTCACATCTCTTCTTGTCTTGCTCACTGTAACCTGGAGCTTGAGTTGATTCAGTCTGGCCCAAGCCCTACAATTTGGGGTGAACCAGAGTGTAAAATGCTCCTGTCTTGATTTCTCTCATCAGAGGGGTGGGCACACCAGCAGCAAAAAAAAACAAAAAACAAACCCAAACCTGACGCAATGGAATTCATATAGTTAATTGAGCATCTCTGGTATGCCAGCTCACCAAGTCCCTTGGAGCTTCTGATTAGAGAAATTTCAAGATTAGGCACATTTTCAAAAGGTCTTGGAGTGCTTTATAGCTATTCTATCACCATAGCCGTACCACAACCCAATTTATTCTCTTAAGATTTGTATTACTAAGCTAATTTTAGTTTTAATAAACTTTTATTTCTTATGACTTTAGTCCCAAGTTTCTGTTACCCCACATCTAATCTAAATTTTCCTCACCTTTCCTTAGATGCCAAATGCATGAGAAAAAGTCAATTATTCACTATACCTGAAAATCCTTCAAATGACATCTTTTCAGGGGTGCTCAGTTTTAGTGTCAGTTATCATTCTGATCAATGATGTTAAAAAACAAAAGATGTATCAAGGAATATCTTGATCTTGGTATATTTAGAATAAACAATGCCATAATGTTATAATTTATTGTGGAGATAATTTATTTTGAGACTCTTCTTTTGATAATTTTGAAAAGCAGAGGCAAAGCAACTGGATTTGACCTCATTTAATTTATTATGAAATTTTGCTACACTTTGGAATGGAAGAGGAGAGCTAGAAGATGTTAAAATATGGTACCGATTTAATGATCATCTGCTACTATATTAGTCACAAAAAAAGTACTGCAATTTCAGAATACAATGATTTTGTCCATTGCATTCAGTGACTTATATTTATATTTTCATAGAATTTTGAAATGTTCAAGTAGTCTTATTTCACAAAATTATATCACTCTACATTTCAAAATAAAAGAACATGGTAAAGCATTATTCATATTATGTTATTAAATGTAGGTTTTAACAGTGGTTGAATCATATAAATTATGATGCTTCATAACATAACATAAAAACGGATTGTTAATGTGCTTCTCTGTTAATTAATGGTTCTTTAGAAAAAGAACAAAATTGTCCAGTTTTGGCAGAATTTTCCTGGTTAGTTGATTACTTTAAGGAAAATTATTGTAATTATTTCAGTGGCATGATTCCCACTGGTATTGAGATTAGATGATCACTTGCAAAATAGTTTTAAATAAAATGCTCAGAGAATTCCAGTTATGTTTTGGGTAGTATTTGTGAAACATAACCATATTTGATATGCAGCACATAATATATCTCCCAATGAATCATGTGCCATAATGTATCTGATTTAAAATATTTCAAGCAAATTCAAATTACTTATTTTTGATATACAAAATATAATATTTAACATTCTTTGTCTTGTGTGTGTATTATCAAATATACTTACGGGTTATCCAATAGTAGTACTATAGGATTAAGTTCTTTCTTTGGTCTATAATATGCCCTGAGAGGAACAATAAAATTATACAATCCATTCCCAGCTGTTTCAGCTGCAACTATAATTAGTTTATTTTTGAATCCATAGGCTTTTGCGTCCTCATAGTAGTTATGCTGGCAACTCTAGAGAAGAAAAATTATACAAAGAAATGCCATTTTTAGATTCCACTAAAATTTAGTGACAAAATTTAGGGTAAATGTGAAAATAATCTAACCAAATAAATCCTTTATTTTCTAATAAATTTAAAAATAGTTACATTTTCCTTTGGCCAATTCTCCAGTCTGCAGTATGAAATACAGATGTGCATGGACAAGGTGAATGAATTTATGGGTATGTAGTAAAATATGGGGGAAGAAAAAGATCAGCAATATGTGTGCACATGTTGTATTGTAAAGAAAACCTTGGTACTAGATGACACTTGAGTATCTATATTTTTAAATTATCTACCTCTGACTTTCATTTCCAGAAACATAGCAATATGATAATTAATTAGTCTCAGGAACATACCCAGTACTGAATACCTAAAGTGATGGATTAAAAAAACAAAACAAAACAAAAACTCAAAAAACCAAACCAAAATCCCAACTGTTTAAATGGATTGCTGAGCTGGCAAGAGAATGATGGTAATATTCAAAAGTAAAATAATAATAACAATAACAATACATTAGCAAAGTTCACTCTTATCCTGAGGGTATTTTGCTGTTTCCTGGGGGTTTAGAATTTCAATTTATTGGACTTCAGCATTATTAAACCAAGACTATTTTAAATTAAGTGATTTGTATGAAGAGCTGTTTTAGTGTTCTGCCTTTTCACCTTGATATGTCTTGATGTGGATTTCTCCTTATTTATTTGTGTTGAGATCAATTGAGTTTCTGTGGATTCATCAAAAGTGTACTATTTTTAACTCTTATCTCTTTAATAAAAAATTACAAATGCTAGTAGAAACAAGGCACTATGAGTCAGCAGAACAACAAACAAGAAAATTAGACCCACAAAGAGTACAGATTTTGCTGTTCTTAGATTATGAACATAAAATGAGCATGTATTATATATTTAAAGAAATAAAAGAGAATATTTAAAGTATGAACAAAGAACAGGAGGCTATTTAAAATATTCAGGCAGCTGTTATTAGATATATTAATGGGATTAAAATACAAAATTAAAAAATAGACACTTAAAAGATGGCTTAAACAGCAAATTTGATGCAGCTGGAGAGAAATTAATGAACTGCAGGATTGAATGGAAGGAATTACCCAGAATGCAAGACAAAGAAGAAAAGAGATAGAAACTAAGACAGAAATATTGAGAGTTGGAAGACAGAGTTAGAGTATCTAACATATATTTAATCCTGATACCTGAAGAAGAGATAGAAAGAATCAGAAAGAAGCCCTGCACAAGTACATATTGACTGAGAATTTTCTAGAATTAATGAAAAACCAAAATCCTCAGCTCCAAGAAACAAAATGGATCCTAATTTAAATTAATAAGGAGAAATCCACAGTCATAAACATCATAATGAAAGTGCAGAACAACCAAGACAATGAGAAGCTCTTAGAAGTATCCAGAGTGATAAGGGAGATTAACACATGGGATAACAATTAGAATTATGCCCTACTTCTCAACAGCAAAGTAGATCACAGAAGGCAGTAATTAAAATCCTTAAAGTGCTAAGAGAAAAAAACAAACAAAAAACCTAACAGCCTATAAACACCCAGCAAAACTATCTTTCATGAATGAGGGCTCAATAAGAGCATTTCTAGGGAAACCAGAATGGAAAGAAATTACCATCAACAGAATCTCATTTATGGTATTTCTAAAGGCTGTAATCTAGTAAGAAAATGAATACAGAGGAAAGGTCTATCCGTAGTATAAGAAAGAATGGAGAAGACAATGTAAATGTAAAGAACAAGGGCAGCACGTCTTCACTGGACATAGGATTGGAAAATTATTTTAAGTAGTATCTGAAGCCATAGGAAAGAATAAAATCACTCAAAAAAGGTCACAGAAGAAGGGTGACAAGTTGATATTGGAACTATTAAGAACTCCATTATTTATGAGATAAGTAGAGGAAAAAGAACTACCTTTCTCTAAGGATACTTAGACATAGCTGAAGGAATAAGAAAAAATCAAAGAGAACAGGATGATGGAAATAAGGGGAGTTAGCGTTGATAAAACTTGATCAGGTCACCAGTCTACTGATATTGGTACAGAACTCACTGGGCATAATAATCCCAAATCACACACTTCAGGGATGCAGTAGAGTCACTTGGTCTCCCATGATCCTGAGGTGGGCATCCATTTACATAGCAGACAGCCTCCAGCCAGTCTAGTGCTACCTAAATAACTAAATAACAATCAATCAGCAATACTCAGAAACTCGGTTTTCTTAATATAGTAAAGAGACTAGTCTTTTGGCTTTAAAAGGGACTCTATTCCTCCTCCCTCACCCCTCATCTCCAAATGTTTAGCCTTTCAGTTGGGTCAGGGTCTCTGCTGGTGGATAGAACATTACCACTCTTTGGTCACCCAATAGTTGTTTTTCCCTTTATCTGTGTATTAAAAAGAAGTAAAATGCCACCAGAGGTGAATGCAGATTTTGTATGGCCTGAAGCTTATAATTTTGGGGATTCTCCTTAAGAAAAATAACCAAAGAGTTATAAATAAACATTAGTCTCAGAGTGTTAGAAGGGATCAATTCAGAAGGGTCCTGAAGCTTAAGCTTTATTAATGATATAGAAGATACACAGTTCTTATGCAGTTTTAAATGTAGCAGAAAAGTAAAGTAAATTAAGGACTGAAAAACAACAAAAAAAGGCCTTGAGAGATGGAATCGTTCATTTCAATGGGCCCAGATGAATATTTGAAAGCAATGGCAAGGATTTGCAAAGCAACTTCAGGGAGATAAAGGCAGGGATTTTCTAATCTTTGGTTAATCTTCTTCCTGAAGAGTAACAGCAGCATTCAAGATTTCTAAGGCTTATCATTTGAAAAAATAATAATATTAACAAAATGTATTAAGTAACTATTTATTAAGTTCTTGGCACTGTGGTAAGCCTTTTGCATGCATTAACTTATATAATCTTTATAAGATTTTAATATTAACTTAAAATTACACCCATTTTACAGATGAAACTGAAACTTAATGGTGAAGTAATTTGCTCAAGTTGCAGTGGGAGAGGTGGAATTTGAACTCAAGCAAACTCTAAAATGTAGAAAAAAGGAAATTCCTTGTTATAATTAGTGGCACATTTGGACATTTAAAGGAAGTGTGAGGAACTTCCTTTTACCTTCTTTCTTATTCATCAGGAGGAAACCTATATAAGAGTTTCAAATTGTGAAAAAGATTTAAAAAATTCTTGTATCCTTGGAATTTTTATGCTTTGTTTGGCATTTTTAGAACATCCAGACAGGAACCAAAAACTACAGTGAAACCTCTGGGAGAGGAATTATGAAGCTAAACCAGACTAGATTCTGGTCTAGTTAAAAATTAATTTTGTGGCTAATACATGGGCTAGCTCATCTCTTCACTTTGAGTGATTCCTCATTGAGATTTTAGGCAAAAATGCCTGGTAAAATAAACAGTGCACATTTGACCAAAGTGATTTGAGGAGACTCTGGATATTGAGGGTTCATGGGTTTGAGATTCTGGCACCTCTGTTTTCTTTAAAAGTATGAGTGGGTAATCCTTTTGGCTAATTTAGTAGAGAAGTTAAGCATTTGTGTAATCTTTAGTGCAGTAAGAAATTAAAATTTACCTCTTTGTGTAATTAAATTTACATTTGAAAAGATAATATCTTTAAAAATATTGTAGTCAAAAGATTGTAAAAATTATTTAAAAATATATAATTATAAAATGCTGTAATTATTTTTGGAGAAAACAGCAGCAACAACATGTGCTTACCTTGTCTAATCTTAAGCAGCAAAATGGCACTTTTTCATGAAGGAGATGACAAAAAGTTGGTGAACTTCCTATATATGGAGAGTAAGGGGGATAGCCTTTAGCATACCTGTGAAACAATACAAAACATTACTCTTGAGTAAATCATGCAAAATTTTAAATTTAAGTTATGGCCATGCTTCTTCAAAGAACTACATGCAGTAAATCTTTGTTTCAATTACCTTTTGATAAAGAAATAATTTAGAATAGCATGTAGGCATACTACAGCTCATGGACCAAGTCTGGATTACCACCTATTTTTGTAGTTAAGAATAGTTTTTATATTTTTAAATGGTTGAAAAAAAATCACAAGGAGAATGTTTCCTGTCACATGAAAATAATATGAAATTCAAATTTCAGTGCCCATAATAAAGTTTTACTGGAATAAAGCATGCTCATTCATTTATGTATTGTCTGTGGGTGTTTTGGTGCTAAAACAGCTTAGTTGAGTAGTTGCCACAGAGACCAAATGGCCCATAAAGCCTAAAATATTTACTATCTAGTCCTTTACAGAAAAAAGTTTGATAACCATTGGTTTAGAGGATTTAGATAGCTTTAAAAAATAATGATGTTAATATAAACAAATATATGTTTTAAAACAAAACATTATTATCAGCCACTCTATCAAGATCCATTAGACAAGGACACAAAACCAAAAGTGAACAAATGGTTGAGTTATTTATTCAGCTAAACCCCCATCAAAACAGAGTTCTTGCTGAAAACATGATTAAAATAGATATATCTAAGACATTTAGTTTTTTGCTACCTTTAAAAAATAGCTACCTACACATTTTGGCTATACTAATTTTCAAAATGGAACTATCAAAAAGGAGCAGCATGAATGGAAAATTCAGAAAGCACAGATAATTTGGTGGAGGCAGAATTCCTTATCATATACTGAAGCTCTTGATTTTAATAAAAGTTTATTTGCTAAACCTAGAAATTTCAAACCTAGTTGAAACTATTTTCCTGACATTAACTGAGAGGGTAAAATTTGTAAATTCAGAAGTTGGTAATCTCCACTATTACTTCAACATCTTTTTCAATTTTTCTGCTAGTAAAATATTCTCCTTCTCAATCTATTCAGATATACAGGTAAAAAAGGGGGGGATGGGAATTTCAATCATACCTCACAACACAATTACCTAGAAAGATACTGGTTACTGAACCTTTCTTCACTTCCAATCCCATATTCCAAAAATATATTTGAGTACTCAGATCACTATGAATCTAAATGATCCTAGCAGGGATGAAAAATATTTTCTTGAAGAGGGGATTTTGTTTTGTGAGTTCATCAAACTTTATTGTAAGAAGTGAAAAAATATGTGGGGAATTAAAAAAAAGAATATTTCCCAATTTTAATGATGTTTCAGTTTGTTTTAGTTCAACTCAATATAAATTGGATAACCATTATACAGAAGACATTTGGGGAAGTATCAAGACATGGTGTGATCATTGCCACAACTACTAAGACTACTGAAAATAGTAATAATTATTGAATGCTTACTCTGCATAAAGCATTGTTCTAAGCACTTTTTCTCCATTGTCTCAATCTTCAAATTTCTGGGTACTATTCCCAATTTCAGATAAATAATTTGTGGGCCATATTGTTTAAACAAAGTCTCTTGCACACAAACAGGATAAAGTGAAACTAGGACATGAAACAAAGTCTTTCAGATTCTATATTCAGGGCTGTTGGCCTGACCACTGTACTTTCCTCAAGAAATAGCAATAAAGCGTGAGGTATAAGACATGCAAACAATATAGTGGAGGCCAAAGTGTGACTAATACTAAGACTGGTATTATATTATTATAGAAACTTAGAGAAAATAGATAATACTTCATTTGTATACACATTCAAAACATTACTGATCTATTCTGTTTTTAGACTATGCTAACTGCTGAGATAAACAAGGGAAGCACTGACAATTCCAATAGGAAGAAAGAAGAAATTAAAGATGAAAGGTACAATATAATTTTTAAAAAGCATAGAATTATGAAAAATTCAGCATATGCCTTGAGAATACTGATTTATGTCCTTTTCAAGGACAGATAATAACTTAGAGAAAAAGGTTGGGGATATATGTAGAAGTCAGAAATTTGAGAGCTTTGAATAACTTATAGTCAAGAGAGATACTGGCTATTAGGAAGGGTGTTTTGGTAGAAGATGTAGGATTGTTTCTAGTATGTTCAGAAGGAAAGGACATTAGTGAAAAGCACAAAACTCAGCAAGTCTTACATCGTAGACTATATAAACGTACTCTAAGTTTGAGGAAATTTCTTCATCTGGTGTAGTTTCATCTTCTGACTGATCACTTAGAAGATCACAAGTTTGGATTGATGATGTATCTGCAACTTCTAAAACAGGAGCAATGCTAGGTCTTCTGATTTCTTTGCTCCCCTCTGAAGGAAGAGACAAGGTAGGGCCACTTGCTGATCTACAGCTTGTGTCTTGCAAGTCTATAGCCACAGTGCCTAAAATAATGAAACATGAATATCCATCAAAGCACTTGCCATCTAGCTGACATTGATCACTCAATGATTAAAGTGAAAAGAACAATCAGTAAAATAAAAAAAATTGTTTTATTTATCCTTTGGTCCCAAAGACTAATTATTTCTCTTTCAAGTGGGCACATCCTGGGATAAGAAGATGTGTATTAGTACAAAAGTGTTTTTTTTTTTCTGTGTCTAGCTCTGTAGCACAAAACAGAAGATCTATGAAATCATAAAGTACCTAGGAACATAAAATGAAATAATATACCTTGTTTCAATTTGCATTTCCTTAAAAATTTTTAACATTTTTGTTTGCTCTTTCCATTTTGAAATTTCTCATTATGTCTTTTCCCCCTTTATTTGCTGTTATCTTTTCCTTATTGATTTGCAACCATTTTTTTAAATATTAAAGACATTAACATTTTATTTATTTATTCAACAAATTTTATTGAATAGCTATTGTGCTATGCATTGGCCTAGGCACATGGAATATGCAGGGAACAGTACAAAGTTTCTACACATATGGATTTTACTTTTAAAATAACCAAGTAGACAAATGAATGAATAAAATAATTTTAGATCATGATAAATACCATACATGAGCCTGCCTGGAACAGCTGTGCCTGAGAAAAAGATGCAGGGACCAGCACTATAAAATTCTAGTACCTGAGCAAAGGTAAAGATGGTAGTCATCAGAAACAATGGACTCAGTCCCTCTTTCCATTTTTTTTTTTTGCCCCCCCAGACACAGAGTTAATCTATAACTCAATCTGTGTTTGGTGGGAGACAATGGAGATCCTAGAGACAATGAGATTGAATTTTCCATTAAGCAGATGGCTGGAGACATTAAATTTGATATATAAAAATAAGTGAAGGCATATAATATGACTTGCATCCTAATGTGAACTCAAATTCATATTCATGTCATCTACCGTTAGCGGATGACTATACTGTCTACTTCAGAGAGAAAAGAGAAGCTATCACAGAAAAATTCTTTCAATTCCCAGTCTCCAAACAAATATGAGAGCATCACCAAACTTTCCCTTATTTTGTTTACAAGGAAGGAGAAATACCTCCCTTTGTTTAAACTTAATCTCAGTTCCTGTATTCAAAATTTAATCCCCTTCAACTTCTTAAGGAATCCTGATCTTTTAATGTTCCTCTATCCCCAATATCTTTGGTCCCACCTGACCCTCCTATTTCTTTACCATTTTGTTCCCTCAACACACCCAAGCTTCTTGAAAGGATTGTCTATACTTGGTATTGCATTTGAATACTGCCCATTTATTCTGCCAAAACTGATATCTGACACCAGGGTGGGCATTACAATTACAGAGACAAGCTTTTCTGTGAACCTCCTTTCCCTTAACAGAACTGGCTCTTCACTGAGCACTCTGCTTCTCCTGAAACATTCTAAAGACAAGGATGTGTTTTGAAAGTGGGTAAATATCCTCCTTGCTGTCATTGCCTCTTTCAGATAAGTATCCTTTCCTCCTCCATAAAATCTCAGCTTTACATCTCATGTCTTCAGATTATATGACACATAGTCTTTCATTGTTTTGATTGTTCATCAACAATTGATTGTTCACCAATTCTCCCTTAATAATTCTAGTCAGTTTCTCCAAAACTATTCCTGCCTCATGCAGTGTTTTCAAAATATAAGTAGATGAATCTCCCCACACTTTAATCTCTCCATTCCTTGAATTCACTAAAGAAATTAAGTCTTACCTTATCAAAGGCA
>JAQZBX010018447.1:0-34614 GCA_029593785.1 Cabassous unicinctus | reverse complement strand
AGTGTCTTGCAAAGGAGGATGGTCCACTGATGGGTTCTTGTTATTGATGACTAGCCTTATGAGTCTTTGCTCTTGTCATTGAAACTTAGCCTTCTGTAATGGGGTGCCTAAGGGTTGCCACCTCAGAGCCTCCTTGTTGCTCAAATGTGCCTTCTCTCTAAGCCAAACTCAGCATATGAATGCATTACCTTCCCCACAGTGTGGGACATGACTCCCAGGGATGAGCCTTCCTGGCAATGAGGGATTCATACCAAGTTCCAACTGGCATTATGACTGGAAAAAGACATTGAATAAAAGGGGAAAAGGGTAAGGACAAATGAGATCATATGGCTAAGAGACTTCAAAGAGTCGGGAGGTCATTCCAGAGGTAATGCTTATGCAAACCTCAGTAGAATCTCATAGAACACCAAAGTGGATATCACCCAACACAGAGGCGCTCATGAAAGCTCTGGAGACACCCAGGTCCTATATAAAGGGGGATAGCCCCAGAGATTGATGCCTTATCAGTGGGCTATACTTTGGAATCTGTGCTCCTGAGAGTGACAGTGTTGGACTCAAATAAGTCCTCCCTGCACATGGTCCATCAGTCCCTTCTATTCAAACCTATACTTGGTGCTGAAGTTTGTAGGTATACTTCCAGAAACTGGAGGCTTTGTTCTGCCCATGTGCCAGCTGTGCCTGGAATCTCGGTGGAGCTGCAACTCCTACTCTACAGCTCAATGGACCCGCCCAAGTAACCTAGTGAGGAGATGATGATGGACAACGGCCATCCCAGGGAATGGAGAGAGTCTGCATCTGCAGACAGGATAATTACATCCATCTTATTCATGGGATATAAGCCCCCTCTCACTTGGAGGTGGAGTGGATATCACCATCCCAGACTCCTCAGGATTGTGGGAAGACCTATGGAGTAGAGTGGACTTACTGGTATTCTGTTGTAGACATATTGTGATTCAAGCAATGGAAGAAATTACAAAATTGAGGTGGAGCCAGTGGCCCTGGATGCTTTTGGGGCAGGGAGAGGGAAAAGCAGTTGTAATACATGGGCTTTTTTGGGACTTGGGGGTTATCCTGAGTGACATTACAATGACAGATATATGCCATTTCACATCAGCATATAATATGCAGAACTGTGTGGGAGAGAGTGTGGTCTACAATGTGAACTATGGTCCATGCTTAGTGGCAAAGCCCCAGGATGTGTATATCCATTGCAGGTCATGTGCCACACTAATGAAAGATATTTATGTGGAAGGTTATGGGAGGTGTGGGAGGTGGGGAACATGGAAATCCCTGTAATTTTTGTGTAACATTTATGTAATCTAAGCATCTTTTAAAATATAATAAAATAAAAAAATCCTCCTCTTTCAGAAACATTCCTCAGTATCCCCTGTTCCTCAGTGCTTGACAAGGCCTTAAACAACTATTGACAAACTCTGTGCTGCTGGTCTTTTGTGCCCAATGAATTCACCCTTTAACACTCCCACCCTTGCAGTAAAAAAGCCAAATGGGACCTACCACCTTGTACAAGATTTTAGAATTATTAATGAAGCCACACAGCCTATTGTTCCCCTAGCTTCTAAACCATACAGTAGTTTGTCACATATACCTCTTGAAACTACACATTATACTGTAATTGGCCTCAAAGATACCTTTTTCACTATTTCCCTAGAGGAAACTTCCCAAGACATTTTTGCTTCCAAGTGGGCAGACCCTGAGGACCCCACAACAGTTAGTATGGATGGTCCTTCCCCAGGGCTTTAGAGATAGTCCTCACATTTTTTGACAGGTTTTACACTAAGAACTATCTGACCTTCAGCTTCCCTCCAGTACCCTCCTTCGATATGTCAATGACTTACTCCTCTGTGACCCCATCCTTACAAACCTCTATAACTCACACTATCACACTACTTAAACTTTCTTGGGAATAAGGGATATTGCATCTCCCCCAACAAAGGACAATTTTTCAAAACTGAAGTAACCTATCTAGGTCTTTCTGTCTCCCCCTCATGTAAGCATCTAACAGCAGACCAAATTTAACTCATCAGGAACTATCCCCTCCCACATACCAAGGCAGATCTCCTTTCTTTCTTCAGGGTAGTCAACTTTTTCTGTCTCTGGCTTCCAAATTTTGGGCCTATATCTAAGCCCCTATACCAAGCCACTTCTGGCAACCTGTGCAAACCACTTGATTGCCTTCTATTGCTCAAGTCCATGTTCTGTAAATGTAAAGAAGCCTTAATGACTGCACCTGCTCTAGCCATTCCTAACCCTGATATTCTCTTTCCCTTTATGTTGATACCCTACATGGATATGCAGTAGGAAACTTAACACAACCCAATGGCCCCAATAATTGATTCATTTCCTACTTCTCCAAACAGTTAGATCCTGTAAACTTTGGTTGTCCTACTTGCTCAAAATCCTCACTGTTGCTTCCTTTCTGGTGCAAGAAAACTTTAAACTATCTCTGATAAATCATCTTGAGGTTTTTTCCTCACATTCTTTATCTCCTCTCTTAACTCATAAAGCTACTGCATCTATCTCCTCTACCCACCTCCAAACCCTCCTTGCAACCCTTCTAAAAACCCCAGAGTCTTCCTACACTGCTGTCCTCCTCTCAATCCTGCCACCCTCCTTCCTGCCAAACCCAACCCACCCCCAGAAATGCCTGACACAAATTACCTACATGATTGTAGTGATGTGCTTAATCTCCATACCAAACCCCTTCCTAAAAACTTAGACAGCACTCCTCCTCATCCTACACATACATGGTTTATTGATGGCAGTTCTATGAAACTTTACATCAATCAGGCTAGATACACTATTGCTACCTTTACCAAAACTGTTGAGTCAGGTCCCCTTTCCCCTGGTACAATCTCACAAAAAGCTGAGTTCATAGCCCTCACCAGAGCAGTAGTCAGAGGCAAGGGGCAAGACCTAATCATCAACACTGACTCTAAATATGCATATCATATCCTACGCTCACATGCCCCCATCTGAGGGGAGAGAGGGTTCCTAAATTCTAGCAGATCCTCCATTGTCAACAAAGATCTCATCTTACAATTACTCAAGGCAGCATCACTTTCAACCCAAGCTGTTATAATTCACTGCAAAGAGCACCAAAAATTGAATCACCCTATATCTGTTGTCAATAACCAAGCTGACACTGAAGCCAAAATGCAGGCTATGCAATCCTACTTAGGTTGACACTACGCTGTCACACCCATTCTTCTAATGCTTCCATATCCTGCCCTCTCCTTATACACCTGAAGAAACCTCAAAGTTCCCCTTTATGGGATCAGAACAAGTTGAGGGATGGTTCATGAAAAATGGAAAAAATCTTTTACCTGGATTAAAAACACATGACATTCCCATCTCCCTGCACAACAAGCACCATGTAGGACACAATCCACTTTCACAACTCTTTTCTAACTCTCTATAGTGCCCTGAACTCTCAAAAATTTTAAAAGAAATTACAAAAAGGTGCTCTATTTGTCAATATACTAATATCCATGGAGGCTCTACACCTCTCTCTTTCACAGCCCACCAATTTAGAAGTTCTAAGCCAGGACAAGAGTGGCAATTAGACTTTATCCATGTGCCACCTGTGAGGAAAGTTAAATACCTCTTGGTTTTTGTAGACACCTTTTCCAGATGGGTTGAGACATTTCCAGTAACCTCTGAGTGCACTGATGTTGTAATTAACATCCTCTTAATAAGAATAATTCCCAGATTTGGCCTTCCCTCTTCCCTGCAGTCAGATAATGGGACAGCCTTCACCTCACAGATCACAAAAGGGGTTTGTAGTGCCTTAGGAATTACCTGGAAGTTACATATTCCTTACAGAACTCAGTCCTCCAGAAAAGGTGAGCATATGAATGGGATCCTAACACAATACTTAACCAAAATAACAATGCAGGTGCAGACACCATGGCCTGAACATCTGCCCCTAGCTCTCATGAGAATTCAAACTCTTCCTCAAAAACCACACTTCTTAAGCCCCTTTGAAATCATGTATGGATGCCCTTTTACTTTTACCAATATACACTCCCAGCCATCAGATTTTGACAGTAATATAGTCAGTCTAACACAAATGAGTTCATCCCTGCATAAGCTAACTGACTCCACTCTTCCTGGACTGGAAACTTTTGTCCCCTCATTGCCTATTCATCCAGGTGACTGGGTATACCTAAAGGCCTTACACCCCAAATCTTTAACCCCAAAGTGGATGAGTCCTTCTAACCACTCCCCCTGCAGCAAAACTTTTGAATTTCCCATCATGGATACACTTTTCTAGATTGAAGTCACCTCCACCACCTTCTGCAGACAGCAAACTATGAGACCCTGAGGCTCAAGATTAAGTACACCTGTGAACCTCTGGGGAACCTATGATTGAAACTCATGAGGGACAGAGGTGAAAATACTCCAAACACAGGGGTTATCACTCCTTTTGACACTTCAGGTTCTTCTTAACTCTTTATTCTTTCCTTCTGCGGCTTGTTTACATAATACACCTACACCTGGCAGCATCAACTCATATGGTACTATTCAGAGCCAACACTTTTTGTAATATTCTATCCTCACACTTAGCTGCCTTTGCTGTCCCTTGCACCCTTTCACTCAAGCAATACCTTGATATCATTCAGTACCTGTGGTTATAAGGAGACTTCTGATTTTTACCCCAAAGAAATCCTCTTCTTCTCCTTTGTCACCATCTTCCTTTCCTTTACTGACTAAAGTCTCTCTAAAATAGGTGTCCAATAGTTTATCCTCCCACTCCTTTTTGTACTAATCTCTCAAAAAAACCCTTATCATCCCCTTACAGACACTATAGAAACCATAGCCACCACAATTAACCACTCTCATTGCTGGATATGCCCTGAGCATACGCATGCTGAAACCATATCCCTACTCACCTTTCCTTTAAGTCCAGAAACTTTCCTATATGTTCACTCACAATATACTGGCTTTGGGAGCCAATGGGTTACAGAACCCGCACCCAAGTTTACCAGAATATGAAGTTATACTTATTCTCCATTAGGCCTTAAACATTTCTCATTCAGGGGAAAATTCAAATTCTATTGGTACGGTCACAGTCCTAATGGACAGACCTTTTTTATTCTTTAAATGCCTATCCACATAACTTTATACAACTAATTTAGGACATATACTCACTACATCTTGTAATCATACTCTACTCTTTAACTCTACTACATTGAACTTGCAGGCAGATTTGAAAGTGCCAAACAATTTGATTCAACCCTATTTTGGAATGGCTTAGGCATCAATCAAACACTGCCTACATGAGCAAGAAATAAAAATTATAGTGAAAATGTACTGTGCTTCAATAGCTCTTATTGACAATCTGAGTTATTCAGAGTAGGAACACAGTCAGGGCAATTATACAATTTAACCAGGTTAAAACCTAGAAAAAAAAACGAATTCCTTCACTTTTCTTTTCTGAAATCTCCTCTGTCAGACTAAACTAACATATGACCCTTCCAAACCCCTACTCTTCATTTTGTGTTAATGAAGTATATGGTGGAACCCAAATATTCAGCCTTCCCAATCACCCACATTCTTATTTTATTCCCTCAGGCCCCTCAACAGCACTAACCCTTGCAGGCACAGGTTTCTACTTTCTGTGTAGTAATACTGCATACCTAACCCTTCCTAGCAAATTGACAGGAACTTGCACTGTTGTATCTATTATTCCTAATGCCACCATTCTAAAATCCCAAGATATGGCCTCCTCTGGACAAATGCCTAATCTCAGTTCTTTTCTTGAAACCTCACTTCAGCTTCAAGAACTGAGTGAATGAAAAAATAGGCACTTCTTAAGAGACCCAGAATTTGGATATCACACCCATGATAATCCAATCTTAGAAACACCTGGCATAGAACACACCAGCTTTCACAGTCTGTTCTGGTTTGTATGTATTCCAATGTTAGAATGAGCTATTCTAAATATCTCCCTCACATTACAGCTATCCTGGAATGCAGCCATACAGGCCATAAACAATCAACAACTGGAAATTAACAATCTAGCATCAGTTGTCATACAAAATAGAAGAGCATTGGATGTTCTCACCACTGTCACAGGAGGTACTTTTGCAATCATAAATGAAACTTGTTTCTATGTTAATAGAATGGGGCAGGTAGAAGAAAATCTCAAAATTTTAAAGGAAAACATAGAAATCATTCAGAGTCCCCAAGACAACAGCTACAGAAACCAATCATGGTTATCCTCATTTCTTTCTTACTTCTCTTCACCTCTAAAATCAATCCTTTTACCCATTATAACACCACTAGTGATAGTATTACTGCTTTTTCTTTTTGATCCTTGTCTCTTACAGCTTCTCGTCTGATTCACATGCCAAATCATACAATCAAGAACTCAGGAATATGTGAATGGCAACTTCTTGCTACATGAGGGCCAATACCAACCTTTTCGGGGCCAGAAATCAGAACCCACTGGACAGAACAGAAGGGAACCCTTCACTGCCCCATAACAGCAGGAAGTAGCCAGACTGAGTTGACATCCTGAATCTGCTCAACCTTCTGTTCAGCCCAGTATTCTCATTACTTAGGTCCATCATCATATATATATAATCAAAGAGCTGGAATGTTAGAGGTTCCCCATTATGAGGTTTGCAATGATTAATAGGTCATAAGACCATGCCTATGCATGCAGAGGCAGCCCATCTCCCCCCAAGAATGAACAAAAGATCCATATCACAGTGGGAGTGGAGAAGATAAGGACCTTCAACTCTTCTGGGCTGAGGCCCCACCAACCCCTCCTACATTCCAAAAATTCCCCACCTCTTAGCTCACTACCTCCAAGCCATACACAGGAAGAATACACTTTTACAACCCCTTATTGGACCCAGGCTGTGCTTGGTTTCTAACCTCCTCCCCATGGAGTAACATTACCCCACCTATTGATGTATTGTATAAAATCACATCCACCACCTTCCATGGGTGGGCTGAAGTCTCTTCTTCAGACCCCCTCCATTGAGAGAGCTTTTCAATAAACTTTCTGTCTGCAACCATCTGTTTCCATGTCCCAGTGAGTGCCACCTTTTTCTCCAACAGAGCCAGAGCTGGGTTAAGATGTGGACAGAGGGGACTGGATGCAGGGAGGATGCTCCCCAGCTCCTGCTCCTGTTTCCCAACTCCCCACCACATGTTCCTCAACCGGGACCCACCCCCTCTCCAAATCTGAGGCCAGGACAAAGGTCTCTACTCCCCTCCCACACCCACCCTCTCTACCTTTAGGGCATCTAAAGAAAAAGCAAAGGAACACCAGGCAAAGCCCCTTTGGGGTCAGAAAGGAAACACCACAAGTCACATACTCAGTGACCACAGGAAGCACTTTAGCAGAATGATCAACTGTAGGGAATTTAAATGGAGGATTTTGTAGTTGACCCAGGAGAAGACTTGACCACAAGATAGCAGGAATAAACAATCTATTCATAATGGACATTGTGTTGACTGCTTTGTTGGCAGGGACACATGCAGGAAGCTTCCAGAGGACACAGTTGGGAAGGAGTTCCCTGAAGGGGAAGCAGGGCCAGGGGGTCCAAGACAGCTTGGGACCTTATAAGCATCCATGCTTAGCCTACAAATTGAGAGCCTATATTGGACCAGTTTCCTGGGATATATAAAGTTGGTTAATACTAAATGGCTTAAAAATGCTTATTAGGCTAGTTTTAAGACCATTGGATGTGTAATTATTTGCATTTGGCTGTGCCAAACTCATCTCAAAAGAACTTCATTTCTTCATAGGTATATTCTCAAGAGAATTTTTTGTGAAAGGAACAGCTAGAAAAGCAAGCTTTGAGAGTTTAAAGCTACTGTCTCAAATGACTTGTCAGTTTTGCTAACGATGCTAAGCCCACAAATGCATTTGTCCCTGTCCCTATGTTGGATGAAGACTTTCCAATGTGGAGGGATTCTCTCCAGGGGAAGACTTCTCCTAGGGATGCATCCCCAAGGGCTGGTGCAAAGGATGACAACAATCGTAAGAGTTAAACACACCACTTGGAAGGCCTTTCATTACTTGGTAGATAGATGTTTGTTTACTAAGAGACAATTGTAAGCCAAGTAACTCCATTTATAATGGCTTCCCAATTTTTTAAAAGCCAACTGACTTCTTTAAAGTAAACTCTTTTGGGAACTCCTAAATCAGGGCAAAATCCCACCTCGGTCTCTTGTGCCACTTTCTGCTCTGGTCCCAGGCCACAACCCTGCTTCATATCTCAGACAGTTGCCTAAATAAGGCTGGCTATAGGCCCTGGGATCAGTGAGGGCCAAACTACCTATGGATATATTTACTTAGAGAAACATTCACATCAGTATTAACATCTACCTTTTTATATATGTCTATACATATTAACTTAAAGGCCCACAACAGGGCTTCTGTATCACTCTGTTTTCAGGTGCTCTGACAGAATTGTACATGCTTTTATTTTCCTGGAAACATGATACTTTGTAACTCCTTTCCCACTCCTCCTGTCCCTTTTATTCTCTATCTCACCCATCCCTCCCTTAGCTCAGGGAAAATGCTATTTTTGGTCAGCAGATTCCTGCTCATACTGTGTCTTTTCCCAAAAGCATTACTCTGAGCAGTCTCCTTCGCTGAGTCTCCTGTGGAGTGCTGACAGTTCCCTGTGTCCTCTTCAGGGTCCTGGTTTCTCCCAGAGTCCACAGTCCCTCCTTTCACAGCTCTAATCCTGTAACCAGATTTTGTCTAGTTTCCTGACTAAGCTACAAGAAATGAATTTCAAGAGCATGCCACATTGATTAGGTCAGTAATTTATTAAGGTAGGGAGAGAAGAAGAATGGGAGAAAATAAGAGATCATGAGTACTAGGTAGAGAGGAAGGGGCTGAAAAGTGATAAAGAGGGCTTATTTATAGAATACAATTTTCCATTATAGATTATAAATCCCCAGTTTCACTTGCATAGAGATCCAGGTGGGGGTGAAGGCCATAATAGGGGTCCAAAGGCAAGAGAGAGAGAGAGACAGTTCAGACTTTGTGCTTGCCTTTTAAGCCATTAATTATTCTGCCCCTTTGCTAATGGCATGGGAAGAGTTCCAGCTGTTTGTTGTTTTGATTGATTACCCCACCCATCAATCCCCTGGGAAGGCCCAATGATAAGACCCCTGGAGAATATATGTGGCTTCTCCTGCCTTCTGAAGGAAATCTCATTCCAAATGGCAGAATATTGTGAGGGTCTTCCAGCAGCCATCTTGGGGATATCAGTGTCCATGTGAACTTCTTGCCAGGTTACAGATCCATCTATTGATTCCCTATTTCACTAGCCTGCTTCAATCCTTTGGACAGAAGATGCAGATTAATGCCATATGTTGGTCACAGAATCATGTTGGGCCTTGTTGTCCCTGTTAGTCCTGATGATGATAAGAATGGATGTAGGAACACAAATTATTTTCAGATGCCTTTAGCTCTTGGTAGGTATTATATTTAGAGGATTTCTGTGAACAGGAAAGCCAGTTAGGAGAGTTTGGTATATAAATAAATAACAAACTGTTGTATTCATGGAAATATAACAATAGAGGAATTTCTGTGACTCGGGCAGCCAGGTAAGTGGTTTTGAATTTTTTTTTTTTTTTGAGATTCCAGTGTGAGGTATTGAACCTGGGACCTTGTATGTGGGAAGCCTGCACTTCCCACATATGAGGAAAAGTGTGGAGAAGATATGGAGAAAGGCAGAGGAATGCTCATTCAGTGCTGGTGGGATTGTAAAATGGCAAAAGACTCTGGCTACCAATGTGGAAGACAATTTCACCGTTCTTCATGAAGCTAAGTATTGAGTTGCACCTATGCTCACAGAAGCATGATTTATAGGCACTGCCTGATGTAGAGGGATGGCTCCTAAAAAGGGACTGAAAATCAGGTTAGGTCCAGGGGACATGTCTGACCCAGGGCCTCTCACCAGCCATTCCTGCCCTCATCCTGCCCAAGGCCCAACTCCCTCCCCTCCCAAAGCCCCAGATCAACAATGTTTGCTTTCTGATCTAAGTACTGTTATCAAGAGTGATCTTGTTCTGTTTTAGATCCAAGGGCTGCTGTATCCTCTGATTCCCAAAAGATGTTTATCCCTCAGATGAAATAAAACTTTTCAGTGTCCAGTGTCCATGTTAGGACATTGAGTTTTGCATTTTCTCTTGAAGAGAACAAAAGATAAATTATTTTCTTCATTTTACATTTCATTTGGGGATATTCAAAAGGAATAGAAAGCCCTATCACACAGCTCACATGACTAACTGTTTGTTACTTTTGTTTAGGTCCTCTTGCCATTTCCTTACCAGTCTGAGTTGCTAAGCAAATAGATACAAACAGATAAAAGATCTTCCTCAATTGCCCATTTCAGAACCTCTTATGCACTCTGTGAAAAGATAGGGAACCCATTTATGTCTAAATCTGTATCTTCATTTTTAACCTTTTTCCATTTATCATGAGGCCACATAATCTGGTGGCTCCCTAATACACATACAGAAGATAGAAAATAACAATTAACAACTTCATAATTGGAGGGTTGGTGGCCAATGGCTCCTTTGGTGGCTAATGACACCCTATACACAAGGCAACTGAGGGAAAATAGTGGGTTGGAATAGTGGGCCACCAGTGTACCTGTGGCCCTCTGCATAAGGTAATGTATTTAATTCAACTAAGAGACATGGAAAGAACCTATTTTCAAAAATGGCTGTGAGCACCAAGAAAGAAACAGAAACTTGCCAAGAAGATAGCCAGACTTTCCAAGTTAACCAAACTGAAAGGCGACAAATCTGCCCTCATGGGCAACCCCCACATCAGACCAGCTGACCCAAATCAAACCAGTTCCTTCTCCATCTATGACATCATGTGTCCTTAAAATCTGGTGGCAGTTGTAAATCATTGCTGCTGTAAACATCCCTGTTAACTCCATACTTAGCTTCTTGAGGTACTACCAACAGATTTCCACAGAGGAAGTAGCCTGTGTCATTTTACAATCCCACAACCAGTGAATGATTGCTTCCACATCTACTATCACATCCCCTCCATTACTCATCTTTTTCTTTTAATTAAAAAAATTTGGGGATGCTTATTAACAAGGCAAATTTTTAAAATTAAAGAGGTGTTTTATCACTTACAGATCACAGATACAGATGCTCAAAAAGTTCTCTCTCTTTTCTTGTTTTAGGATATCTCTTGCCCATGATATCACAAATATGCCAGTCTTGTGAGTACCAAACTTAGAAAGAGAGGTGTGGGGGCCGCTGAAACATAGTCAGTGGACAGAAAATCACCTTTTTCCATTATAAGTCTTTTTAATCTCTCAAAATATTTAAATGTTCAGTTTGGATAAATAATCAAATCTTCATCCAATTTTTCTCATGTATAACCAACTGTACTCACTTTAAAAATATACTTTCTTCAGCTTTCTCATATATGTTTTTGAGTATCTGTGTCTGTGATTTTGCCCATGAGGCAAGTCCTGCATAACCTACTTAACTGGCCCCAACCCACCCCCACTTCCACCACTGGGCATTGAAATTTGGTGACCAGGCCTCCACCCATCCTCCAACATCAGCAGGCTCAAATCCCACCAAAGCTGAAGACATAGGACCAACCCTGGGCCCCATCTGACCTGAGGGTACACAAAAGGAGAGGGTCAACCTTGTGTGCCCATTTAAAGTGGCCAATAATGGTTGCAGGACAACCAACATGACAAACTAGGTGCATGGTGGATTGTGCCTCTTTCCCTGGGGGCAGGCTGGACTTGGAGAATGTCTTGTGGGAATCCAGGGTGCCCACAGGACACAGACTCCCTCCCTGGAGCCTGTCTGTCTCTCCAGCTTGGGTTTGATTTAGGCACCAGGGTAGTGGGAGTGGCAGTCGGAAAATTGTCTGAGGCTCAGAGGTGGGGTGGAGAGACTGAAGTGCCTGTGTTTTCCCTTGATTTCCTCTTTTGGAAACAAAGCTGACCATTCCTTCAGGAATCAGGTCAAAATGCCACACAGATTTTTATATCCTTTTAGGGATTATTTTTAAAATATCAATTTCATGTCAAAATAAATCTATTTTATTGTTGGCATCTTAACAGATATTAACATTTCTTGGTATTTCTTTTTACCACACTTTGCCACTGAAAATTGTTTAAAAGTGCTTTGCTTTTTGTTTCTGTATTCTTTACCTTGATGTTTGCACTGTTGAGAATTGTCAGCCAATATTTGCAAGTACTTTTCTTAAGTAATTTTTTGGATCTATTTGTGCATGTTACTGTTTACCAGTTTTGATTTTGTTATAGTTTTTTGGAAGAAATCTGCTTTTGTTATTCCTGTTGTAAGATGTAATACAAAATGTATATACTCTAAAATGAGAAAGCCTTTTTTAAAGAATAAATTAGTTTTTTGTATTATTGTTGCGAGTTTCAGGTTAGTGACCATGAAACTAGGTTACATGAAAATAAAAATGTGCAAAGTAAAAGTATGAAGCTGTTGTAGTGTTACTTTTTCTGAATTATGCCAATTAGTGTACTGAGAGATGATATTTTATGCTACGGTAAGTTATTTGAATATTTTTAAGGACTTATGAAATAAAATTCTCTACAAATTATTTTTTCAAAACCTTTTCTGTAGATATGGCTCTAAAACCAAGAAAATTGGTTTCATTCCAGTGTTTCATTGCATTTTTAACTTCAGGCTGGCTGAAATGAATATTTGAGGAAAGTGGTGGCAAAAATCACTGAGATAAACTCCTCTGAAAGTTTTTCTTGGCAAGATAAGTTTTGAGGGAGTGGGTAGAGGGGGAATTGATTCAGGACACTAAGGTAATGGATCTCTAGCTGAACAGTGGCAGTTTGGAAAGCACAGTGTATAACAGTATCTTGGATGGGAGGAGGGCTATAATGTTGTGTATGGGATAATAAGGGTCTGTCATACATCTCAGGATTTTCATTTTCTCTTCATCCTTTTGTAAAAGCCCTTATAGCAAAATCTAACCTATTAAGCCACTTCTGACTATGCTTACCTTGATAGGAACCATATCATAGCAAGTCTATAGATTTGAGTGTTTTTAAAACACCTAGTTTTAATACACACTCTTTTAAGTGTCAGATTACTAATGCATTCTAGCATATTAAATTATCCCACATTTGTAAGCTTACCAAAGTGAACCAAAAAAATTCAAGGAAATGAATACTGTCTTCTGCCTCCTCCTCCCCACACCTCCCCACAAATGTGTTAGTTGAGCTTCCACCAACTGCACATAAAGCAAAAGAAATTCAAATGAATGTGTATTTCTAGCTTCCTTCATATTCAGAATGTTTATTTCCATCCCACTACCTCCAATAGGAGGCAGTTTTAAAAGTGTTCATGACTGTCTTCTGTCAAATGTCATGCTTATATTTCCTATGTGTGATTGTGGGCAAGTATTGACCTTGCTGTTTTAAATCTGAGTCCATATCTTTTGGTCATTGAAATTAATATCTCTTGGTTGTTAGAAATTTATTTTACAGAATTGCACTAAGACACTTCTAAAAAGAAAATAGAACTGCTGTGGTAAAAAAAAAAAAAAAAATGCTGGTTCCAAAACTGACTTGGATATTTTTGGCTGTTAACACTTTTCTTTTAAAACTGCAATAATTTATTTATTTGTATTGCTCTGTTTTGTAACTGTAATTATATAAATGCATGTCTACTCTTTTTTAATAAACTTTTTTATTTTTTATTAAAAAACACTTAGATTACATAAATTTTACACAAAAAAATTTAGGGATTCCCATATGCCTCACCTCCCACACCTACCACAAGCTCCGAGAAAAGTTTCCTTCATTAGTGTGGCACATCACCTGCAAAGGATATACACATGCTGGGGCTTTGCCATTAAGCATGGACCATAGTTCACAATATAGACCACACTCTCTCCCACAAAGTTCTGCATGTTATATGATGATATAAAGTGGCCTATATCTGTTATTGCAATGTCACTCAGGACAATTCCCAAGTCTCAAAAAAGCCCCTGTATTACAACTGCATTTCCCTCTCCCTGACCCAGAGCATCCAGTGGCCATTGGCTCCACATTAATGTTATAATTTCTTCCATTGCTTGAATCACAATATGTCTATAACAGATTACCAGTAAGTCCACTCTAGTCTATAGTACTTCCCCCAATCCTGAGGAGTCTGGGATGGTGAAGTTAGCTTCACCTTCAAGTGAAAGGGGCCTTATATTCCCCTGCCTGGAGCTTCAGATAAGATGGATGGGATTATCCTGCCTGGAGCTGCAGACTCTCTCCATTCCCTCGGATGGCCATTGTCCATCATCATCTCCCCACCAGGTGTCCTGGGTGAACCCATTGAGCTGTAGAGTAGGAGTTGCAGCTCCACTGAGATTCTGGGCCCAGCTGGCACATGTACAGCCCAGTCTCTGGATGTGCACCTACAAACTCCAGCACCACATAAAGATTTGAATAGAAGGGACAGATGAACCATGTGCAGGGAAGATATAGTTGGGTCCAACTCTGTCACTCTAAGGAGGACAAATTCAAAATAGAGCCCACAGGCAAGGCATCAAACTCTGGAGCTATTTGCCCTGACATAGCACCTGGGTGTCTCCAGAGCCTTCAGGAGTCACTCTATTTGGGTGATATCCACTTTGGAAGTCTATGAGGTACTACTGAGATGTGCATAAATGATACCTCTGGGATGACCCCCTGACTCACTTTGAAGTCTCTTAGCCATATGGACTCATTTGTCTTTACCTGCCCCCCCTTGTATTCAGGGTCTTTTTTCAGTTGTATTTCCAGTTGGCACTTGATAGTAATCCCTCAATGCCAGGAAGGCTCAACCCTGGGAGTCATGACCCATGCTGGGAGGAATGTAATGCATTCATATGCTGAGATTGGCTTAGAGAGAGGCCACATTTGAGCAACAAGGAGGCTGTCAGGAGGCAACCCTTAGGCATTGCATAACAATAGGCTAAGTTTCAATTTCAAGAACAAAGTCTCTAAGGCTAGTCATCAATAACAAGGGCAGATCAGTGGATCTTCCTCCTTTGCCAGACACTGCCCTTGCACTTGGAGGACTATTGCTGCTCCTTTGGAGAATTTGGCAGAGCTCTCCAGGCTGGGAATTCAGTATTCTCTCATTTATTGAGTGATTCTCCACCCACTGTGACCATGCCCCAGGAACATTTGAAAAAATTTATATACCTTTTTTGTATGTTCAGGTGAACTTCCTTCAATGCACCCCCCATCCTTGTACTCCCCCACCAATGATCCTCTCCCACATCAGTTGTAACCCTTCTGTGATCCAAAGATTTTTCAAAGATGAAGCCAATACAATAGCCAAATACATTTAACAAGAATATGAAGTAATAATTATAAGTTTAAATGTAAGAGATAAAATACATGAAAATTTAAAAAAACTAAAATTAAAATAAAATTAAAAGATTGGGATATTTAAAAAATGAAAAATTAATAAAATTTAAAAAGATTTTTTTGACATTTTGCCTTTTATCACAGCAATATCTGGTGTCCAGTCTGTACCATGGCACTTTCCCCTTCTCATTCCCCAATGTCTCAAAATTTTTCATTTTGTTTTCAAAGAAGTTTTAGGTCACAGCAGAGTCACACACAGAATATAAGAGACTCTCATATATGTAACCTCCTCCCCCCTTTCCTTACCCGATATTAAAACTTTTTTATATGTGGATAGTAGCATTGTTATAACTGATATACAAATAATGAAATATAGCAGCTGTATATTGTCAATGGTTTACAGTGTAGTTTACATTTTAGACTGTACACTTTTATAAATTTTGATGATATTTACCAGGTCCTGTGTCCATCACTGTAAGGTAGTGAAGAACATTTCCACAGACCACTAAACATGCCCTGTTTGATCTCATCTGTTCCTCCCTCCCCATCTCCCCAGGCCAATGATGTCCCCCTGTCTTGACTCATTGGATGACAAGATTCATAGTTACATGAAACAAGAGGTCTTGACATGCTGGTTTGTCCTTCCCTATTAGGAACCACCCTTTCTTGTAAGAGATGCCCACCTGTCTATTTCTGAGCAAATTGCTCCTACCAAAGATGGGAGTCCATCTCCTTCTTGTAAACCTATCTTTCAGACAATATCTCTCTGAGACTGCTCAATTTCCTTAATTCATATCAGTGAGGTCATGTACTGTTCATCTTTCAATGCCTGGCTTGCTTCACTCAACATAAGGTCTTCAAGATTCATCCATGTTATCCCATGTTTTAGCACTTTATTCCTTTTTACAACTGAGTAATATAGCATTGTATGTATGCACCACATTTTGCTTATCTATTCAACTGTTGGTGGGCACCTGGGCTGATTCCAACTTTTGGCAATACTGAATAATGCTGCTTTGAACATTGGTGTGCATTTATCTGTTCATGTCTTTGCTTTCAATTCACCCAGCAGTGAAATTGCAGGATCATATGGAAGATCTATAGTTATTTTTCTGAGGAACTGCCATACTGTCCTCCACAGTGGCTGGACCATTCCACAATGTCACCAACAGTGGATGAGGGTTCCCATTCCTCCACATCCTCTCCAACACTTATAGTCTGCTGTTTTTTAATAGCCAACATTCTAATGGGTGTAAGATGGAACCTCTTACACTTTTGATTTTCATTTCCCTAATAGCTAGTGATGTTGAGCATCTTTTCATATGATTTTTAGCCGTTTGTATTTCTTACTTTGAGAAGTGTCTTCAGGTCACTTGCCCATTTTTTAAATGGGTTGTGTGTCTTTTTATTTTCAAGGTATAGGATTTCTTTTTATATGAAGGATATTAGGCTCCTATCAGATATATGGTTGCCAAATATTTCCCATTGGGTAGGCTACCTTTTTATTTTCTTGGTAACATCCTTTGAGGGACAAAAGTTTTTAATTTTGAGGAGATCCCATTTATCTCTTTTTTCTTTGCTGCTTGTGCTTTGGGTATCAAGTTTATGAAACCATTTCCTATTACAATATCCTGTAGATGCTTCCCTACATTATCTTCCAAGGTTTTTATGGTATCAGCTCTTATATTTAGATCTTTGAACCATCCTGAGTGGATTTTTGTATGAGGTGTGAGATGGTGTTCCTTTCTCATTCTTCTGGATATGGATATACAGTTCTACAAGCGCCACTTATTGAAGAGGCCATTCTCTCCCAACTTGTTGAGTTTGGTTGTGTTGCCAAATATCAGATGACTGTATATGCAACGATCTATATCAAAACTCTCAATTTGGTTCAATTGTTCAATATGTCTATCTTGGTGCCAATACAATACCATGCAGTTTTGACCACTGTAGCTTTATAGTATGTTTTAAAGTCAGGTAGTGTATGCCTCCAAATTCATTTCCCATTTTCAATATGTTTTTGGCAATTAGGGACCTCTTAATCTTCCAAATAAATTTTGTAGTTAGTTTTTCAAATTCATTAAAAAATACAGTGTTGATTTTCATTGGGAATGTATTAAAGCTGAAGATCAGTTTGGGTAGGATAAACATCTTGATGATGTTTAGTCTTCCTATCTATGAACAGGGAATATTCTTCCATTTATTTAAGTCTTCTTTGATTTCCTTTAACAGCGTTGTGTAGTTTTCTTTATATAAGTCCTTTACATCTTTAGTTAAATTTATTCCTAGGTATTTGATTCTTTTAGTTACTCTTATGAATGGTATTTTTTTTTCTTGATTTCCTACACAGATTGCTCGTTGTTAGTGTCCAGAAATGCTACTGTTCTTTGAGCTTTAATCTTATAGCATGTGATTTTACTGAACTCCTTTATATGTTCTAGAAATGTTGTTGTAGATTTCTCAGGACTTTCTATGTATAGGATCATGTCATCTGCAAATAATGACATTTTTACTTCTTCTTTTCCAATTCAGAGGCCTTTTATATAATTTTCTTGTTTCAGTGCTTGAGCAAGTACTTCTAAGACAATGTTAAATTTGAGTGGTGATAGTGGGCATCTGTGTCTTCTTCCCGATCACAGAGGGAAAGATTTTAAGATTTCACCATTGAAGATGATGTTAGCTTTGGGTTTTTTATATATACCCTTTATCATGTTCAGAAACTTTCTGTTGAATCATTCTTGTGTACCCAGGGTGAAACCCACCTGGTTATGGTGTATAATACTTTTGATATATTGTTGAATGCACTTAGCAAGCATTTTGTTGAGGATTTTAGCATCCAGTTTCATTAAAGAGATTGGTCTGTAATTTTCCTTTCTTGTGGTATCTTTGGCATTGGTATTAGGGTAATGCTGGCATCATAGAATGAGATAGGCAATGTTCCTTCTATTTGACTTGTAATTGGACTGCTGAGTTGATCAATTTCTTCTTTAATCACTGTAGGCTGCTTGTGAGCTTCTGGAATTTGTCCATTTCCTCTAAATTATCATTCTTGTTGGCATGTAATTTTTCAAAGTATCCTCTTATGATACTCTTTATTTCTGTGGAGTCAGTAGTGATATCCCCTTCCTCATTCCTTATTTTGTGTATTTCCATGTGCTTTCTCATTTTATTTGTTATTCTGGCTAAGGGTTTGTCAATTTTATTGATCTTCTCGAAGAACCAGCTTTTGGTTTTGTTTATTTTTTCTAGTGCTTTCTTATTTTCTGTTTCACTTAGTTCTGTTCTAAACTTTGTTATTTCCTTCTTTCTACTTTTTTGAGGTTAGTTTATGGTTGTTTTTCCAATTCTTCCAGGTTTTCAGTAATATCTTCTATTTTAGCTCTTTCTTCATTTTTAATATATGCATTTATGGCTATGAATTTCCCTTTCTATACAGCTTTGGCTACATCACATAGGTTTTGATATGTTGTGTGTCATTTTCATTCATTTGAAGGTAGTTACTGATTTCTTTTGAGATTTCCTCCTTGACCCACTGTTTGTCTAGGAGTGTGTTTTTTAACTTCCATAAGTTGTGCCTAATCTGGTTCTCTGGCTCTTAGTGATTTCCAATTTCATTCAATTGTGGTCAGAGAAATTACTTTGTGTAATCTCAATCTTTCTGAATTCATTGAGAGTTGTTCTGTGTCATAGCATTTGTTCTATCCTGGAGTATGATCCATGTACACTCAAGAAGAATGTATATCCCACTGTATTTGGGTGTAGTGTTCTGTATATGTCTATTAGTTCCAGCTCCTCCAATGTGTTATTAAGAGTCTTTGTTTCTTTATTGATTCTCTGTCTAGGTGTTCTGTCTAATGGTGATAATGGTGTATTAAAGTCCCCCAGTATAATTGTAGAGACATTTATGTCTCTAATTAGTTTTTTCAGTGTTTGCCTCATGTATTTTGAGGCACCCTGATTAGGTGCATAAATGTTTATGATTGCTCTTTCTTCTTGAAATATTACCCCTTTTACTAATATATAGTCTCCCTCTTTGTCTCTTACAATAGTTTTGCAGTTAAAGTCTATTTTGTGTGATATTAGAATAACTATTCCCATCCTTTTTTGATTATTGTTTCCTTGTAAAATTATTTTCCAGCCACTCACTTTAAGCCTCCTTGAATTCCTGGGTCTAAGGTGGGTTTCATGTAGACAATATATAAATGGGTCATATTTCCTAATCTATTCTGCCAATCTGTGTCTCTTGACTGGTGAGTTTAACCCATTAACATTCATTGTTATTACTCTCAGGAAATTTCTTTCATCAACCGTATTTTCTTTGGGTTTATGTATGTCATATGTTGTTTTTATTTCTCTTTTTCTCTTTTTGGTTGTTCTTACACTCTCCTCCAACTCTGTATCTCTTGTTTTTTCCTTTCACCCGGTTGAGCTTCCTTTAGCATTTCTTGATGTTCAGATTCCTTTTTGGCATACTCTCTTAATTTCTGTTTATCTGTGAATATTTTGAACTCTCCATAACTTTTGAATACCAGCTTTGCTGGAGAGAAATTTCATGTCTGGAATTTTTTTCATTTAGTACCTTGATTATGTCATACCAGTGTCTTCTTGCTCCATGATTTTGAATGAGAAATCAGTGCTTAATCTTATTGAGCTTCCCTTGTATGTCATGGTTCTCTTTTCTCTTATTGCCTTGAGTATTTCCTCTTTGTCCTGAGCATTGGACATTTTGACAAGTATATGTCTTGGAGTAGGCTTCTTGGGATTTAAAGTGTTTGGGGTGTGCTGTGCTTCCTGGACATGTACATCTACCTCCCTCAATGGGGTTGGGGAGTTTTCAGCCATTATTTCCTTCAGCACTCCTTCTGTTTCCTTTCTTTTCTCTTCTTCCTCTGGGATGCCTACAATGCATATGTTTGTGCATTTTTTGTTGTTGGTTAAATCCCTAAGTCCCTGATGGATTTTTTTCTATCTTTTTATCTATCTTTTCTACTATCTGTGAGATTTCAGATGGTCTGTCTTCCACATCACTAATTCTTTCTTCTGCCTGTTCAAATCTGCTGTTATGTCTATCCAGTCCCTTTTCAATTTCTTGTATTGTGCCATTCATCACCATCATATCCATTATCTTTTTATGTATGTTTAAAATTTCTTCAGTATGTTCTCCCAGTGTCCTCTTAATATCCTTAAAATCTTCCTTCACTTCATTAAGTTGGTCCATGATATTTGCTTGGACAGCTTTGATTAGTTGCTTGATGTTCTGCATCTCTTCCTGGTTTTAGTTTGTTCATTGGACTGCTCCATGTCTTCCTGTTTCTCAGTATGGCTTTTAATTTTTTGTTGCCCTCTGGTCATCATTTTATCTTGATGGGTTTATATTGTTGATTAGCTTCTCTCTCTGCTTTCGAGTTTTACTTAGGTGGTGGTTTCTTGTGTGTGTTAAAGTTTCTCTTTGACACTTTGTTCTTCTTGTTCTATTTCCTTGCTGTTTCTATATTCTGGTTTTACCTTGAGCAATCTATCTCCATGTCCAACTCCCTCTAGATCAATGTCCCAAAGGCTCTCACTCAGTGGGCTTCCAGAACAGTTCACTTGGGCAGGAACCTCTCCCCAATCCACTGTGTTTTGTGAGTGAGATGGTGATTGCTCACTTAAACTATCACCATCTTGCTTCCTCCTACCCCTACTATTTATAATTTTGCAAAAATAAAACTATTGTTTAATTATCCACTGGAAAGTAAATATAAGGCATGTTGCAAAATTAAACAAATCACCATCCTGGGATGAACTCCCAAATATCCCAATACCCTGTGCAAGTGGTGGGGTGAGGGGGGTAGGGATGGTGGAATATTAGTCAGGTGTTAAAAGGAAAAAGTCCTGATGCAAGAGACAACATAGATAAATGTGAGAACACTGCTAAATGAAATAAGCTAGGCACAAAAGGACAAATATTGTATGAACTAAGTGCTATGAACTAAGTATAAAATGTAAATTTATAGAGATAGAATCTAGAATATAGGCAACCAGGGTATATATAGATTAGGTTAAGGAATAGGGAGCTAATGCTTAGTTTGTATACAATTTCTATTTAGATTGATTGGAAAGGTTTGGAAATTGAATATAAAAAGTGAAAAATCATGGGAAGGGATTGTTGTATATGGCAATCTTCTATAATTTCAATGTAACTGTTCTGTAATCTATAACTTTTTAAAATAAATAAAATTAATTTATTATATCAAGTTTTAAAAAGTAAAAAACTTCTTAATACAAGAGTGGAAGATGGAAATTTCCTTAAATTCCCTATTTGGGAATTCCTTCTGGGAATCTTGGGAGACAAGATTAATTAGACAATTAATCTTCTTTAATATGAACCTATGGTAACCACTATACTTAACACAGGATTTGGGGGAGATTTGCTTTTTCCCTGGAATCAGAACTATACAAAGAAACATGCTCTCATTACTTCTATTCTACCTTGTACTGGAAGGGCAGGCAGGGCAATAAGTCAACTAGAAAGAAATGAAAATTTTAGATATTTGTGGATGCCAGTATTACATGAATGGAAAACCCAACACAATCTGCAAATATTACAACCAGTAAGTGAACACAGCAAGTCTCTGGGTACAGGTTCAACAAATAAAATCAACATTATTGCTGTATACCAGCAATGGCTGAAACATAAAGGGCAATACCAGACTGAGAGAAAATATTATAACAGAAAAAAAAATAAAGGATTAATTTACACAATATCTAAACTCAATATGAAAATCACAAGTGACCTAACAGAGAATGAAGAGAGTATATGAAGAAAAAGAAACATGCAGGGGCCAATAAACATTTGGAAAACTGGCCTGTAGGAGGAACTGCAAGATCCAGAGTACAGTATGCCTTCAGGGCCCAGAGAGGGTGGGATCACAGGACCAGAGAGAGGAGACAGTGGAGGAGGCTCTCTACCACCCTAAGGTTGATGGCAGAGACCTCTCACCTTGACCCTTCCCCCAGGGCACCCCCCATGACTCTACCCCATTCCCAGCCTAGGGAAGATTATGATTGACCCATTCTTCTCTTATATCCTGCATGTGGAAACACTTGGGGGACAATTCCACCCTTCCAAGACTTCTTTGAGATCTCTTAAATAAGTTGTGCAAGAAATGCATTCTGAATATGTTCAATTGTGAAGCAGATTCACAGACAGAATTTTAAATTTCAATACAGTATTTGGGGATTCTCAGTACAAACAATGGGGTTGTATTGTACTTGATATATTTCAGTAAAGGGACTCCCTGCACCACCACACAAACAAAGCATGTTCCCCAACTGCCTGGGATCCTGCATAAGCACTTTCCATCTGAGGTAAACTTATGACAGTATCTCCCTCTGCCCTGTGGGTCACTGTGCCCTGAGGCCAAGGGTGGTCTCTCTAGGGATGAATCATTTCACAGAAAGTGAGAAAACTCGATATCTGGAAAAAGCAATCAATTGCAAATGTGCTAGAATATGGGAAGAATGGAAAAGTAGAATTTGAATTGAGAACCTGTTTTAAAAGATTTAGAGAAAATTTCACCAGGAGTTCACCAAACAGAATACCTGAGGTTTTATGTCAGGGACATGAGCACTTTCACATGAAAGGAAACAATCTGCCTCCTGCTTCCATTTATCCCTCAATCAGAATCTCCAAAGTCTATAACTTCCATAGAGTTGAGCAATTGTTTCTCAACCTTGCAGAGGTTAGTTCTGTACCACAATATTCTTTCAGCTTTATCTAAGACAGTGAATAAAAGAAAATAAACAGGAAGCATCCAGAATGAAACAAGCATTTTCACAATTAGCTTTTTGGGATACTGGGAACTATGACAAGAACCCAATAGAAAGAAATCTTCAAAATCTGAAAGTCTTCATGAGACTATACACAATCCAAACTTTTATTATTAAGGAATTTCAATGCTTCAGTCAATGTACAGGGTCTGGGAATAAAAAGGTGGGAGAATATGTATTATTCTTGCCTTAGGGATGCAGAGGGAAATAATGAACCAGTAAACACACCAGTATGTCTACACTGAAGCACTGTGATATTTGATATCAGGGGACCCCAGGTTGCATGTTCAAAGATGGCTTTCTGAAGGTGTAGTATTTAAACATAGCTTTAAAGAATGAGAAGTAGCCAGCACCCAGAAGAAGGAAGATGAAAACAGTGTTCTATTTGTATTTGACTAACCCAAGATAAGCTCTGAGGCAGGATATGGTAAGATCTGAAAGGGTTTAAATATACCTGGGGCACTGTGACTGAGGACAAGAGCATTCTGTGAGGAGACTTTGTCACTTCTGTGTTCCCCTCCACACCCATTCTCAGGTCAGCTAAGACAATTGACTAACACTGACCTTGTCCTAGTTAATAAGCAGTCTCCAAGCCCTGGGGCACAATCTCCCCTGGAACTCAAACCCACACCACCCACAGAAAACCCAAAATGCATGGCTGGTACCAAACAATAAGATCACCAACCCCAGGACCCTGGGATGCCAGTTCCTTTCCTTTTCCTCAGGCATTTGCTTTAAACTAACCAAATCCTTGACACATGCCAGCAATCTCTAAAATCCACCCCTGGACCACAATAAAGGCACAAGCCCAGGTGTTGCTCCTGTTCTACCTGTGTGCTTCCATCTTCACACCTCTTGCTGGTTTAGCCCCACTGAACTGAGGTGCTTCCCATCAAATCCTCATGCACCCCACCCTCTGTGAGTAACACATATCTTTTCTCCGGCACCATGGCCCTGGGTACAATTTTGTTGCAACAGACTTGAACCCAATCTAAATTTAAGATCCAACAACCAATTTGGAAAAAGTAGCACAGAGAACAGGGTGGGTGGTCACAACCATGGCGAATGAGACATAAGGCCTTTTGGCTGCTCTTGACCAATTGATTACCTGGCTCTCCCAAATAGCTAACATGCTCTGGAAAAGACCCAGGGCTTGCTGAGTTCTGTTGGAGGTGCTTTGTGCTGCAGCTTGTGGCCTCTGCCTGGTGTTGCCTCAGCTTCCTAGCCCAAATTGGTGGTCCTGTAGATCAGAATCCTCCCAGGAAGCACAAATGGGCAGCCATAGTAAGGTCAGAGGGTAAACCCTGTGGTTTCTAGTACTCCCCCAAATGGGACTGAATAGCTTTGGGTGACACTAACACTGAGCAAGGAGCATTGGCTACACAACCAGGGCCTTGTGACAGTTCTGACCTTAGGATCCCAGCAACTTAAGAGTTGCTTAATAGTACCTCATTAAACATATAGGTGGGAAATAATATATGAAGAAAAGCTCAACATAATAGTTATTAGAAGATGCAAATTGGAACCAAAATGAGATACCATTACTCACTCATGAGACTAAGATTAAAAAACAGAATAACAAATAGTGGCATGAAGGCAGAATAATGCTCACATGAATGCAATACACAACAATACAGCCATGTTGAAAGACAGTGTCAGTTTCTTATAAATTTACCAAATGACCTTGTAACCACACTTCTACCAATTTACTCAAGTGAATTGAAATTATTTTCACACAAAATCCTTCACAGAAATATTGGTGCAGCTTTGTTATTGGTCACCAAAAGCTTGAAAAAATAATGTTCAACAGTTGGGGGCAAAAAGGTAGGAGAAAGTACTACTGAGTAATATGGCAGCTAGAGTAGCCCCTCTCAACCCAGGGGGAAAAAGAGGCAATTAAATATTAATGTTAAAATTTCAAAGCCCTCCTCTATTTAAATAAAAAAGGAGAGAGACACATTCTTCCACAGCTGGTCTAACCTCCATGGCAGATGCCTGCTGGTAAACAATACCTGAGGCCCAATTTTTACTTAAAAAGAGGAGAAGATGTAATGGAGAGAACATTCCTTTGAGCTTTCAGATAGACTAGACCTGAGTTCACCCCCATAGTGGACCCCTTTGACACAGTCATGGAATATTTACTACAGGGAAACACCTCCTGTCAATTAAGGCCCCTACTCACAGCAAGGTTAGGGGCTGATTGGGTGGAGCTATTGGCAGGACCTGAGGGTTCTCATGTCAGTCATAGAGCCTGGCTTATTAGGCCACATAGCCACCCTAAAGGGAGCCACTCATCTCCGTCCCAGGAGGGACCCTGCCCTTCAAAGGCCCATTCCCCCTCCTCCCTGGGAATTGTGCTTATTGGAACAATTCTTATCAAGCAGCAATGCCTATTAGTGTCCCTTTTGCTTACTGTACCCATTATGAGATATGTGAGTCTCCATATAAGAAGACCGACCACCCTGCTGCTGGGGCCATAAGCAGATGCCTAATTGATGGTCCCGAGGAAGCCCAGGCTTCTAGTCATCCCTTCTATGGCACCAGACCAGTAAGTGAAGCCATCAGAGCTTATGACACCTGACCTGACACTACCTGAATTCCATGAAGCATCCCCAGTAGATACTACATGGAACAGAAGAATCACCAAAGTGAACTTCTCTATTCCAATGAGTATGATGGGGAAGATGGGCAATTGAACACAGTCAATTTTACAAATAATACAAATGTACAAAAAAGACATAGAATTACTATAATAGTTGATTAATTTGTCCATTATACATTTATTATCTTGAAACATTGAGATATGGAAAAATTCTGAGGACCAAGCCCCTGTATAGATCAATATATACAGATACCACATGCATTATATAATTACTTAAAAATAATTCAATAAATTTGCACATGGGAAAATATTTGCCAGTGATTATCTCATACAAATTAGAATGGGGAAATGATAGAGCAGGAGCAAATTTTAATTTTGACTTTATACACATTTTACTGCATGTTCCTGATTAAGACTGTTTCTTTTTCCTCCAATCCATATTCTCTGAAGGTTCCCTAAGAGTCTCTGATCAGAGTCTCTGGCTTCATTAACTGCTAGATATTTTCATATGCATTTCTCTAGAATGGAGAATCTTTCCTCTCAGATAATAGGAAGTATGATCTTAGTGAGGTTTTCTTCATCAGATAATCTGTAAGACCATTTTGTTGCTTTTTACTTACTTACTTAATTAATTAATTTAATTAAAGGGTTTCCTTTATGTGGGTTTGGTTGCTTGGACTCTCTTAGAACTTTGGGAAGTGCACCAGCCACTTTGGGAAGTGGCATCAGGCTGTTGGGAAAGGTGAATCTGCTGAGGAAGCCTGATTTACCTAACCACTCTGGGATACAGAGGCTCGGCTTGGGAGAGGGTGGATTCAGCCAATTTTATAGTTCTGTGCTGAGGACTAACAGAGATTCATTTCCCCTAATGGAGTCAGGGAGTGGGAAATGTTTGATAAGTTTCCACAAGCCTATTTAGGGTACCCTGAGAGGAAGGGGTGGTCAAGAAGAGGTTTGTAAGTAATCTCAGTGTGGTGAACATGGTTGTCTGGACCCCCTTAGAGCTTTGGGGAGCACACTAGCTGGCTTGAAGTGGCACCAGACTGAAGGGAGAGGCGAATCTCCTGAGGAAGCCTGATTTACTTAACTGCCCTGGGATACAGAGGCTTGGCTTGTAGATGACATGATCCTATACATAGAAAGCCTTGAGAAATCTACAACAAAGCTTCTAGAACTTACAAAGGAGTTCAGTAAAGTCACAGGCTATAAGATCAATGCTCAAAAATAAGTACAATTTCTGTACAACAATAATGAACAATCTGAGGAAGAAATCAAGAAAAAAATACCATTTACAGTAGTAACTAAAAGTATCAAATACCAGGAATAAATTTAACTAAAGATGTAAAGGACTTATATACAGAAAACTACACAACATTGTTAAACTAAATCAAAGAAGACTTAAATAAATGGAAGAATATTCCCTGTTCATGGATAGGAAGATTGAACATCACCAATATGTCTATCCTACCCAAATGAATCTACAGATTTAATGTATCCACAATCCCAATTTTTTAAGGAATTGGAAAAACTAACTACAAAATTTATTTGGAAGGTTAAGAGGCCCAGAAATACCAAAGACATATTAAAAAAGAAAAATGAATTTGGAGGTATCACACTACCTGACTTTAAAATATACTACAAATCTACAGTGGTCAAAACTGCATGGTATTGGCACAAGTATAGACCTACTGAACAATGGAACCAAATTGAGAGTTGTGATATAGATCCTTACATATAGAGTCATCTGATATTCCACAAGTCCACCAAGTCCACTCAGTTGGGAGAGAATAGCCTCTTTAACGAGTGGTGCCTGGGGAACTGGATATCCATATCCAAAAGAATGAGAGATGAATACCATCTCACACCTTATACAAAAATTAACTCAAATGGATCAAAGATCTAAATATAATAGTCAAAAGCATAAAGTCCTTGGAAGATAATGTAAGGAAGCATCTACAGGACCTTGTAATAGGAAATGGTTTCATGAACTTCACACCAAAGCATGAGCAGCAAGAGAAAAAATAGATAAATGGGATCTCCTCAAAATTGAAAACTTCTACACCTGAAAGTATGTTATTAAGAAAATAAAACGGCAGCCTACCCAATGGGAGAAAATATTTTGCAACCATATATCTGATAGAAGACTAAGATCATGTATATATAAAGAAATCCTACCCCTCAAAAATAAAAAGACAAACAACCCATTTAAAAAATGTGCAAGGGACTTGAAAAGACACTTCTCCAAAGAAGAAATACAAATGTCTAAAAAGCACATGAAAAAATGCTTGACATCGCTAGCTATTAGGGAAATGCAAATCAAAACCACAATGAGATACCATCTTACACCCATCAGAATGACAGCTATTAAAAGCACAGCACTAAATGCACCCTGTTTGATCTTTTCTGTTCCTTCCTGCCCATCCTTCTGGGGCTCATGACACTCCCCTGTCTTGACTCATTGGATGACAAGATTCATAGTTACATGCAATAAGAGGTCTTGACATGCTGATTATTCTCTCCTATTAGGATCCACCCTTGTGCCCAAGAGACACCCACCTGTATGTTTCTAGGTGAATTGGTCCTACCAAAGATGGGGGTCCAACACCTTCCCACTCACCATGTGGGTCTCCACTTCTTGACACAACACATTATGACAGGCTGAACACTCCCACACTCCCCAGATTCCTACACAGATGCACCCCTTCCTGAATGCCCACCAATCTACACCCTTTACCAGTGACACTACTTTGTCATACTGCCATAAGAGCATTCCCTCCAATGCACTTTCAACATCATACCCATAAATCCATTGCTCACCTAGTCCCCCTCCAATCTCTCCCCCAAGTATCCTGGGTATTCTCACCCACCCTTCCTAATCTACCCACCTGTCAACCCTACACCACCAAACCCAGTAATATCACTACACACCTGTCCTATCCTTCAATATGCAACTATTCTCTATCACTTTACCATAGATTATGTCCACATGCGTCATGGCTCACAACTTTCTCTTTCTCTCCCTTGTTAACCTGTCTTTCAGATAATGGTTTTCAGAGATTGCTCACTTTCCTCAGTTCAAATTAGTGAAGTCATATGTTGTTCATCCTTCAATGCCTGGCTTGCTTCACTAAACATAAGGTCTTCAAGGTTAATCCATGTTATTCCATGTGTTAGCACTTTATTCCTTCTTACAGCTGAGTAATATTCCATTGTATGTATGCACCACATTTTGTTTATCCATTCATCTCTTGATGGGCACCGGAGGTGATTCCAACTTTTCACAATTGTGAACAATGCCGCTATGAACATTGGTATGCATATTTCTCTTTGTGTCTTTGCTTTCAGTTCTTCTGGATATATACCCAGCAGTGGAATTGCTGGATCATACAGATGATCTATAGTTAGTTTTCTGAGGAACCACCAAACTGTCCTCCACAGTGGCTGGACCATTCCACAATCCCACCAGCAGTGGATGAGGATTCCCATTCCTCCACATCCTCTCCAACACTTATAGCCTGCTGTTTTTTAAATAGCTGCCATTCTGATGGGTAAAAGACGGTATCTCTTTGTAGTTTTGATTTGCATTTTCCTAATAGCTAGTGATGTTGAGCATGTTTTCATGTGCTTTTCAGCCATTTGTATTTCTTACTTGGAGAAGTGTCTTTTCAAGTCACGTGCCCATTTTTTAAACAGGTTTTTTATGTTTTTGTTTTCAAGGTGTAGGATTTCTTTATATATGCAGGATATTAGGCTCCTATCAGATATATGGTTGCCAAATATTTTCTCCCATTGGCTAGGGTGACTTTTTATTTTCTTGATAACATACTTTGAGGTGCACATGTTTTTAATTTTCAGGAGATCCCATTTATCTATTTTTCCTTTTGCTTTTCATGCTTTGGTGTGAAGTTCATGAAACCATTTCCTATTACAAGGTTCTGTGGATGCTTCCCTACATTATCTTCCAAGGTCTTTATAGTCTTGGCTCTTATATTTAGATCTTTGATCCATCTTGAGTTGATTTTTGTATAAGGTGTGAGATGGTATTCATCTCTCATTCTTTTGGATATGGACATCCAGTTCTCCAGGCAGCACTCATTAAAGAGGCCATTCTCTCCAAACTGAGTGGACTTGGTGGCCTTGCAGAATATCAGATGACTGTATATGTGAGAATCTATATCAGAACCCTCAATTCAGTTCCATTGATTTGTATTCTCTATCCTTGTGCCAATACCACGCAGTTTTGAGTACTATAACTTCGTAGTATGATTTAAAGTCAGGTAATGTGATACCTCCAGCTTCATTTTTCTTTTTCAATATGTCTTTGGCGATTTGGGGCCTCTTACCTTTCCAAATATATTTTGTAGTTAGTTTTTCCAGTTCCTTACAAAATACAGTGTGGATTTTTATTGGGATTTCATTAAATCTATAGATTAGTTTGGGTAGGATAGACATCTTGATGATATTTATAGTCTTCCTATCCATGAACAGGGAATATTCTTCCATTTATTTAAGTCTTCTTTGATTTCCTTTAACAGTGTTGTCTACTTTTCTGTCTATAAGTCCTTTACAACTTTAGTTAAATTTATTCCTAGATATTTGATTCTTTTAGTTACTATTGTAAAGGTATTTTTTTTCTTGATTTCCTCCTCAGTTTGCTCGTTATTGGTGTACAGAAATGCTACTGATTTTTCAGCATTGATCTTATACCTTTGACATTACTGAACTTCTTTATAAGTTCTAGAAGCTTTGTTGTAGATTTCTCAGGGCTTTATACATATAGGATCTTGTCGTCTGCAAATAAGGAAATTTTTACTACTTCTTTTCCAATTTGGATGCATTTTTTATATATTTTTCTTTCCTCAGTGCTTGAGCAAGTACTTCTATGACAATGTAAAATAGGAGTGGTGATAGTGGGTATCCTTGTCTCATTCCCAATCTCAGAGGGAAGGCTTTTAGAATTTCACCATTGAAGATGATGTTAGCTTTGTGTTTTTCATATATACCCTTTATCATATACAGAAACTTTCCTTCTATTCCTATCTTTTGTAGTGTTTTTATGAGAAAAGAGTGCCGTATTTTCTGGAATGATTTTTCTGCATCTATAGAGATGATCGTGTGATTTTTTGCTTTCAATCTGTTTATGTGGTCTATTACATTGACTGATTTTCTTAAATTGAACCATCTTTGCATACCTGGGATGAAACCCACTTGGACATGGTGTATAATCCTTTCGTATGTTGTTGAATGCGATTAGCAAGTATTTTGTTCAGGATTTTAGCATCTAGGTTCATTAGAGATATTGATCTGTAATTTTCCTTTCTTGTGGTATCTTTGCTTGGTTTGGTATTAGTGTAATGTTGGCTTTGTAGAATGCGTTAGGCAATTTTCCTTCTACTTCTATTTTTTGGAAGAGCTCAAGCAGAATTGGTGTTAGCTTTTTCTGGAATGTGTGGTAGAATTCATCTGTGAAGCCATCTGGTCCTGGGCTCTTCTTAGTTAGGAGGTTTTTGATGACTGAATCTATCTCTTGTAATTGGACTGTTGAGTTCATCAATTTCTTCTTTCATCAATGTCAGCTGTTTGTAAGTTTCTAGAAACTTGACCATTTCCTCTAAATTATCATTCTTGTTGACATATAATTTTTCAAAGTATCCTCTTATGATACTTTTTATTTCAGTGGGGTCAGTAGTGATATCCCCTTGCTCATTCTTTATTTTGTGTATTTGCATCTGTTCTCTCTTTTTCTTTGGTAGTCTGGCTAAGGGTTTCTCCATTTTTTATCTTTTTGAAGAACCAGCTTTTGGTTTTGTTTATTATTTCTAGTGCTTTCTTATTCTCTATTTCATTTAGTTCTGCTCTTATCTTTGTTATTTCCTTCTTTCTACTTCCTTACGGTTTAGTTTGTTGTTGTTTTTCCAATTCCTCCAACTGGGCAGTTAGGTCTTCAAATTTAGCTCTTCCTTCTTTTTTAATACATATATTTATGGCTATGAACTTCTCTCTCAGGACAGCTTTCGCTGCATGCCATAGGTTTTGATATGTGGTGTTGTCATTTTCATTAGTTTCAAGGTAGTTACTGATTTCTTTTGAGATTTCCTCCTTGACCCACTGTTTGTCTAAGAGTGTGTTTAACTTCCATATCTTTGTGCTTAATCTAATTCTCTGGCCCAATTTCATTCCATTGTGGTCAGAGAAATTACTTTGTACAATGTCAATCTTTCTGAATTAATTGAGAGTTGTTCTGTGGACTATCATGTGGTCTATCTTGGAGTATGATACATGTGCACTTGAGAAGAATGTAAATTCTGCTGTATTTCAGTGTAGTGTTCTGTATACGTCTATTAAGTCCAGGTCATCTTTTGTATTGTTCAGAGTCTTTGTTTCTTTATTGATTCTCTGTCTAGATGTTCTGTCTAATGATGATAATTGTGTATTAAAGTCCCCCGCTATAATTCTAGAGACATTTATTTCTCCACTTAGTTTTTCTAGATTTTGCCTCATGTATTTTGAGGCATCCAGATTAGGTGCATAAATATTTATGATTGTTCTCTCTTCTCAGGGAGATTATACATTTTACTAATGTATAGTGTCTATCTTTGTCTCTTGGAATAGTTTTCATTTAAAGTCTATTTTGTCTGATATTAGAATAGCTACTCCTGACGTTTTTTTTTTTTTTACTATTGTTAACTTATAAAATTGTTTTCCAACCATTCACTTTAAGCCTCCTTGAATCCCTGTGTCGAAGGTGGGTTTCTTGTAGACAGCATATACATGGATCATATTTCCTTATCCATTCTGCCTATCTGTGTCTCTTCAATTGTGAATTTAATCCTTTACCATTCAGTGTTAGTACTCACAACCAATTGCTTACTTCAGCCATATTATCTTTGGGTTAATATATGTCATATGTTTTTTTGCTTCTATTTTTGTCTTTTTAGTTGTTTTTAAACTCTCCTCCAAATCTCTCTCCCTTGTTTTTCCTTTCAACTTGTAGAACTTCCTTTAGTATTTCTTGAAGTTCAGGCTTCTTATTGGCATACTCTCTTAATTTCTGTGTATCTGTGACTATTTTGAGCTCTCCATCATTTTTGAATGCCAGTTTTGCTGGATAGAGAATTTGTGGCTGGAAGTTTTTTTCTTTTAGTATTTTGACTATGTTATACCACTGTCTTCTTGCCTCCATGGTTTTAGATGAGAAATCAGCACTTAATCTTATTGTACTTTCCTTGAATGTGATGGTTCTCTTTTCTCTTGCTGCCTTGAGTATTTTCTCTTTGTCTTAAACATTGGAGATTTTGACAAGTATATGTCTTGGAGTTGGCCTGTTGGGATTTATACTGTTTGGGGTGTGCTGTGCTTCCTGGATTTGCACATCCATCTCTCTCAATATAGTTGGGAAGTTTTCAGCCATTGTTTCCTTCAACACACCTTCTGCTCCCTTTCCCTTCTCTTCTCCTTCTGGGATGCCAATAATTCATATGTTTGTGCATTTTGTGTTGTCAGTTATATCCCTGAATCCCTGCTGGATTTTTTCTATCTTTCTGTCTATCTGTTCTACTATCTGTTTGATTTCAGATATATTGTCTTCCACATCACTGATTCTTTCTTCTGCTTGTTCAAATCTGCTGTTATGTGAATCCAGCATCATTTTTATTTCTTGGATTGTGCCTTGATACCCTTATATCCATTATCTTTTTATGTATGTTTAAAATTTTTTCAGTATGTTCTCCCTGTGTCTTAATATGCTTAATCTCTTCCTTCACTTCATTAAGTTCATCCATGGTATTTGTTTGGAAATCTTTGATTAGTTGTTTGATGTTCTGTATCTCATCCTGGTTTTTAGTTGGGTCATTGGACTGGTCCATGTCTTCCTGTTTCTCAGTGTGGTTTGTAATTTTTTTTGCCCTCTTTTCATCATTTCATCTTGATGGGTTTATTCAGTTGATTAGCTTCTCTCTCTGCTCTAGAGTTTCATTTAAGTGTTGGTTCTGTGTGTGCATTAAGTTTTCTCTTTAACACTTTTCATCTTATTTTATTTCTTGCTTCTTTCTATGTTCTCTTGAAGGCAAAAGATTAGGGCCAGAGGAATCAAAAGATGTGAGAAAGGAAGAATAATAATAGTAATATTGATAAAATTTAAAAGAGGGGCTGTATAAGATTTAGTGAAATGAATATTTAGGTCTTGTAGGCTGTGTAGAGGAGAGGAAACAATTGGAGTAGGTACAGTGGACTGGGAAACCAAACAGAGGAATATATATATAATGATTTAGAAGGCTAGAATAATGAGGAGGGAGAGAAAGTGTAAAGAAAGGGCTGAAAGGAAAAAGTTAATATTAATTTGAAAAGCAGAAAACAGAATAGATAGAATACAAATTGACACCCTTAAGTTGTGGGCTAATGAAAAAAGTGGTATATGAGAACCACAACAGAAAGCAGAAGACAGAAAGATTAATGAAGGGATAGAGAAACCTTGGGATACAAGATCAATATAGACAGAGAATTGGAAATCACTGAAGAAGAAGCACAGCAAAGAAGAGACAAGCTAGCAGCACCTAATTTTTAAAAAATGAAAGAAAAAAGAAAGGGGGGAGGAAAGAGAAAAGAAAAGCAAGAGACAACAAATAAACAGAGAAAAAACCAAACATCCACACAATCAAGCATCAAACAAATCTAAGGCAAATCTAAGGCAGGGCCCTTCTTGGGCCCTTGTGGAACTTCTCAGCCTGCTTGTATTTAGCAATCAATTACCCTGCAAGGTTCTATCTGCACCTTTTGAGGCAGATTTTAGCTATAAAACTAAATTTAAAAGAAAAATTC
>JAQZBX010018446.1:0-28604 GCA_029593785.1 Cabassous unicinctus | reverse complement strand
AATATTTAAAAAGGAATCAGTATCTCTGTTTCTCAATCCTTAAAGCTGCTGCACTTAAAATTGAGCCTGAGCAGACAGATTTCAAACCCACTCTTTAATTCTCCAGCACCTAGTTGCATAGTTAGCTACCTTTTTTTTTTTACTCCCCATATTCTAGTTCTCTTTTTTCTTCATCTTACTCTTTTAACTTTCTTTTTCTGAATGATTTTCATGCATGTTGTTTCATATCCTTGTGGTCTCCCTCTCTTGGATTTAATTGAGCATAAAATAGACTTCAAAACAAGCACTAGCCCCTTTGTTAAAGTGGTATGTGAGGTATCTTGAATATTCTATCAAGAAAATTAGGATTATAAAGAAATAATGTTTATGTCCTGGCTATTTCTTTCCAACTGTACACAACATGAAAAAGCATGCTAACTTTATTTTTGCCAACATTATTCCCAATCTGAAAAATTCCAACACTGTTTCCTAAAAAATCATTAAAATGATCTCAACAGATCACACTTTGAGCATTTACTATATGTCAGAGCATTGTCTGATGATTTTTCTTCTTTCAACTCCTTTAGTCCTGAGAGCAACCATATTCAGTAGCTATTCTTTATCTGAGACACAACTGAGGCATCAGGTAGGTAAGTAATCCAGCCTAGGAGGACCTGCAGATTCAAACACTTTGGCCCCTGTGTCTATACACATAACCATTATACTTCATAGTAAAAACAGTGCATATAAATTTTCTTATTCCCTTCATTAAATTTGGTACATTTTGTTTTTAAATTAGAAAAGCAATAAAAACAAGGCCTCTAAAAATAGGGCAATCAAGTTGAAGTTAAACACAAATAATGAAAATCCATCTGTAGAAATTTTGGATAAATCCTAAACCTTTAATGAAATAAAATACCATTTGGCACCCCCCTCCTAAAATAAAAACATTTATACTCTATATCTGTTTCCATCGCTTATTGATATATTTCAATGTTGGTTCATGTAGATTTACACAATAATTTTATAGTCTACAGTGTATTACTGTATTTACTTTTAGTTATTTAATAATTCTTGAACACATAATTTTTTTATACTTAGTTAATATTATAATAAATAATAAGTAAAGTAATTTTGCAAATATATTTTGTACATTGGTCAAATTACTCCCCTAAAATTAATTCTTAATATAAGGAAACAGTGTCACAATGAAAGATTTTTTACTGCTACTACCAAACTGTGCTCTGGAATAACTGGACAGCTTCCCACTCCTAACAGATAAGAATGAAAGGTGCTGCTTCCCCAGTCCTTCAGCATTTAGTGGAGTAAAAAATATTTAGAAAATGAATCTAGTTTCCAAATTTAGGGTAAACTTAGAAAGACCTTCTTAATATAAAGTTTGTAAAAATTAATTCATATATATTTTATTAAAATTTATAATTTTACATTTACATTTAACTCTTCAAATCATCCAGCATTTATTTTGCTCTAATATACATGATACGCTACTTACAATTTTATGTTTTTAATGTTTAACAACTTTTGAATATTATTAATTTATTTTATAATCTTTCATTGTTTTATATAATTTTAATGTAATCTTTATCATATAGTAAACTCCCTGATATGCATTTAATCCTTAAGTCTGTTTTGGTTTCATTTATTTGTTAAAGACTAATCAGTGATGAATTAGTATAAGTTTTTATATATTCTAATACTTCTTATAGAAAACATTGCATTCTCTATTCTAACTCCCATTGTATCTCCTTTTCAAAACTTCCCTGGTTATTAAAATGCTGTCTGGAATCACATTGTTCAAAAAATATTCACTGGAATTTGATGAGTGCTGCAGTTGCTGTTTGGATTACATCAGACATTCTCTTCAGAATGTCATTTATTTACTTATGTATTTATTTGGAGGTACCAGGGATTGAACCTTGGTCCTTGCACATGGGAAGCAGACACTCAACCACTGAGCTACACCTGCTCCCAAGAATTGATATTTTTTTATAAATTTGAGGGTTTTCTCTTTCTATTAGAATGGTTTAATCCTCCATTCTATTCAGGGTTTTGAGTATAGCAGAAAAGTTGTTATCTTATTTAATAGATTTCACACGCCTTTTTACATTTATTTCATTCAGAAATGAGATCCCTTTTTATCATATTTTAAGAGGTTACTACTAACTCTGTTTATTAAAATGTTTTATTAGATTTAATATTTTCCATTTAGTTATCTTAAATTTTTCAAATAGACAGTTGTGTGATTGGCAAATGATGATAGCTCTGCTATCACATTTTTAATTATATTACTTTAGTTAATTTTCTTTTCTACTTTAGAGTGCATTTTTGAATAATAATACTTGCAGACATTGTTATTTTCTTGATTTTAATGTTTTATCTATAATCAGATGCTACTGTTTGTTTTAAATTATGTTCAATGCATCATAATAAAAATGATATCTTATCCTTCCTAAGAGCTTATTTAATTTTATCAATAAATGTTCAGTACATCCATTCCCTAATTTTTATAGAAATTCCCTCTGAAATCAAATATTGCTGATTTCTATCACTCAGTGTCTTACCTGATATACTATGAGATTTCAATGTTTTTCTTTTGATAGAGCAATTAAAGTTTTAAAGTTGAAGAGTTAGAATGCTGTATTTCATCATTAGGTAGACAGCTTTGGAAGGGAAATTTAATTGGCTGGGTTGGGTGAGATTGAGGCAGAGAGATCATTTGGAAGTCTTTTGAACTGTCAGGATGAAAATTATGTAAGAAAAAGACAATGGAAAAAAGAGGAGGGAACTTTAAGAAGTATTTGAGAGTGAGTATTATGCAACTAGAGATGGTAGGTGAAGGAGGAACAAGAAAGCAGCATAAATGTCTATACTGGGATCTGGGAGATGTATAATAATATTTATTAAGGCATTGGAATAAATTATGACTCTAGTTTTGAAATATTTACCTAAAGTGGAGAGTATACCATATACCCAAATGGATATATTTGGATATATTACCCTGAATTTCAGAGAGAAGATATATATTTAGAAGTCATCCCAAGTAAGCACAGTTAAAATGAGTAACCTGGTACTGAATGAAAGTGAATACTTAGAACCTTGTGTCACACGCAAAGGTAAGGTGAGTAGAGTGAAAAGAATCATTATGTCAGTGAAATATATAACAAAGTAAGAATGTTGGAGAATAGTTCAGGCAGGGTTGTTATAGAAAAGTATTGTTGTATTTGGAAAGGAAAACCTCACAAAGCTGTTTCTGATTTATAGTTCATTAAACAGTTCTGGGTTAAATATCCATCTTAGACTAATTCATAGCCAAGTAAAATGGCATTATACCTACTGGTTCAGAAAAATCATGTTCCATCCACTTGGGCTGAGACAGGGATACTTACTGCTAAAATGGAAAGATTTCTATAACCTATTACCTAAACAAAGAGAATTACTTGAAAGGATTGGGAAGGGGAAAGAATTTATAGAAGTCAAGAAACTAAGGGCAAAGGGACTTACAGAACAAGGCCATGTTAAACAGTGTCAAACCAGGAAGAGAGATCAAAGAAAATAAAATGATGGAAAAGCAATTTTTGCATGAGATTGTAAGAATACAGGGAGGATTTTCAAAAAAAAAAAAAAGCTTCTGTGGAAACAGGTTGGTTTAGTTTATTGAAAGGAACAAAAAGTGAGAAAAGCATACCACTGAATGATTGGAGAGGGAAAAGAGTAATTAGAAAGGAACATGAGATTCAGGGATTTGATTTTTTTCAAGAAATTTGCTCTGTTAATAGGTCAATCTTGTAAAACAAGAAAGTTTACTTGATAGATCCTGAGGGAGGATCCAGGGTATGGTTGAAGGACCTGGCTCTGAAGAGCATAGTGCTGGTGATGAAAGCAAGGAGTATGATGTTCTGTTAATTTTAATACAAGTCCTGGCTTTGATACTAGATCTCTCTTAGACTCAGGTTTTTCACTGGTAAAATTAGTCTAACAAAATTGTATCCATGCTATGGAATTTTTGTGAGGTTTAAAAGTGAATATGCCTAATAAAATCTCTTGCAAATTGGAAGCACCTAATAAATGTTATTTATTATTACTTTCTTTAATTATCATTTATACATAGCAATGGGTATCCAATCTCTTATAACCAATATTTTATTGGTGATAATGACCCTATAATAAAATGTGCCATGAGCTGTACATTATGAATAATCTGAATTTATATACCAGACTTCCACTGTAAATTGTAAAGAAGGAATATGTTCAATAGTTTTGGCCTGATGATCTCAATTTGCCCAGTGAAATAAGAAATTCATATAAAGATTGAATTTCTATAATTGAAATTATAGTGAGAATGTCAGTGTGAAGGTAACAGAAAGTGCCTAAGATTATGGAAGTAGGAAAACACCTAAGTTAGTGTTCAAGAAAAAGTTCTTAGAAATCCTGGAAAGAAAATAACAACAAACAAATCTGATAATTGTATAAGAAGGGACGCAAATTCATTTGACTTCATGTATGATATTCATAATATCCATTTGTTTTTCTTCTTGCCACACTCTAACACATATATCTAGAGTATATTTATCCCTTAGGAAAACTTATCAAAGTTAAAAGGAAATGTCTTTTAGTGCCACGGATACTGACTCTACCACATTTTCTATCCTCAGATCATTTGAAACTCAGCTCTTCTGTACCAGACAATGTATGAACTAAATGACACTATAGTTTCTGAATTTTTGTTGCTGGGAATCTCTACAAATTGGAAAACAAAGCTTTTTCTCACATTCATTACTCCTTCCTCTATTTAGGCATTATCCTAGGAAACCTTTCAATTTTGTTTTCAGTGATTTTTGATTCTCACTTATATTCCCGTATGTACTTCCTGCTGGCCAACTTGTCCCTCATTGACATGGGGATTTCCTCTACGACAGTCCCCAAGATGATCAAAGACCTTTTAAATGAATACAAAGTGATTTCTTTTCAAGGTTGTATAACACAGATATGCTTCATCCACATCACAGGAGCAGTAGAGATGGTGCTACTCATACCCATTGCGTTTGTCAGGTACACAGCAATCTGCAAGCCTCTTCACTACTTGAAAATCATGAGTTCTAAAATATGTGTTTCATTTTTAATCACCGCCTGGGTGACTGGCATGATCCATGCTATGTCTCAATTTGCTTTTGTTATACACTTGCCATTTTGTGGCCCTAATAAAATAGACAGCTTTTTCTGTGACTTTCCCAGGATCATAAAACTTGCATGCATAGATGGGTACAAATATGAGTTTATTATTGCTGCCAACAGTGGGTTCATGTCCATGGGCACCTTCTTCCTGCTGATCCTTTCCTATGTCTTCATTTTGTCACCATCTGGAAACTTTTTTCAAGAGACTTATCCAAGGCATTTGTCACATTGTCAGCTCACATCACTGTGGTTGTTCTTTTTTTTTACTCCATGCATATTCCTTTACGTGTGGCCTTTTCCCACATCATCACTTGACAAATACCTGTTTATCGTTGATTTTGCTATCACCCCTCTCTTGAATCCTGCCATCTATACATTAAGGAACAAAGACATGAAGATAGCAATGAAAAGATTGAGCAAATGGAGATATTATGCCCAATTTTGCTTACTCAGAACTCTTTTTGGAATTCTAAAACTACACATAAACTGCCTGTTTGATATCTTTACTTAGGCATCCTAAATTTGACATGTCCGGAACTGAACATATCATCTACCTCGATAAAAGTATTCATACTACTTCAATACAACATTTACTTACTACATTTATTACCATGGTAAATGTGAATCCACCATGCTAAGATTTGATTTGTTAGAAGCCAGCAGAAATATCTACTAAATATTGTCTTATGATCAAAATTTACCATCACTTTCCCAATAATAAAGGATGCAGTGACATCCCTTCTGTTTACATTAGGTCTGAACACAAACTGGAAACTTGCTTTGGTGAATGCCAGGAATCTTCACTTTGAATGGTTATACATGCAGAAGTAATAGCACTACTTAAATATTAAGTAGGTTGAATTGCCTTGAAAAAGAGCCAGGAACAAAATTTAATTGAAGGTGGTTTATGTTTAAGCTGGTTCCTGGAAGTATCATTAAGGAGGTGGGGAAGTGTGACAGACAGGGGAAGGATTCTTATATTGATAAGCTTAACTGGAAGAAAACCTACTGTGGTCCATGGAGAGACTCTATAAGTTCTGTGACTTGACTCAATTAAATGGCAGGAAACTCCCTCCATCTCTTAAAACTACATGGGCCCTATCCATTTCATTTAGTAGCATCATATATTCTTTAAAGTGACGGTGGTTCACATTTCAAAAAGCATACTTAGAAAAAGAGGGATAGAAAGACAAGTTATACCACACTTTTGCTTCTACTCACAAAATATTAATACTCTACATCACCCTTTTCTACCACTCATACTAGATTTAGCTCACCCTCGAACATCACTGTTGCTAGTCTAGGTTACTTATTCAGTGAGGTGACTCAGGCTTTCACTCCTAACCAGTATAAGCTCCTGGTTAAAATGTTCTTGCCAGTCTTTGTTGTTACTATTGCCCTTTTGGAATTATTATCCATCTTTGAATCACCATGAAGTATCTCAGTATATCCCAATTTTTAGACCAACTTTTCTGAATCACCCATTTTGTAGTTGCAAACATTTCTCTTAATGGTGATGAATATAAATATATTTGACATTGAAGTAACTCAATACCAGGTCTTGTCAGCATTATTATTATCAATGTAATGGCCATGAATGATGTGTAATGAAGAATAAGAGAGTTGATAGAACCCTGAAATAGACTAGTGAATGTATTATATTGCTAGACCTGACAGCTGAAAGTAAACTGTTTCTGAAAGTCTTTACTAACAAATATAGAGGGGTGGAATATTTTCTCAGTCAATAACTATATACTCATTATTAGGAAAAGTGTTAATTTGCTCCAACAATGAATTAATATTCATAAAATAAGGATGATAAGAATTACAATCTGATTGAGTTTAGCATAATGTAATCATTCTCAAAGATCCATCAGTATTCTATACATGTTAAATAGGCAAGTTGGAGAAGATATTGATAGGAATCAAAACCTCTTCATATCTCATGTTCTTAAAGGCATAAAAACATCTTTGCAATTCCTTGTGAAATAAAATATTACTTTGGTTTATTATTTTGGAAAATAGAGTACTACTTTCCATTTGCTTTTCCTACTACACCTCTCATTGCTTGGCTCAGGTAGCTGATGTGAAAAGTTTTACAGAATATAGGATGTCTATGCCAATTCTGTATTATGGAGTTATGAAAATAGCCAAAGGGAGCCACAGAGTCCACCATTAGATGAATGTAAACAAAACTGCATTGATCACCAGACCTCCATAAGCTATCACTTCTGACTGGTGGGCTGCAAAAGCTTGTTGACTTTACAGAAATTATTGCTATTTCAGAGAGTGTTCCATAATACCCCCAGTGTTTGATTATTTTAAAGTCCATTTAGAGAAAGACAAGAGGAAGACTTATAGGAAAATTTAGGGAGGACTTTTGGTTTCCACACAGGAATGAAAGATCATGCACATCATCATTCCTATTCTAGCAATAGTAAAAAAAGATTAACCAAATGAAAAACAACAACACTTCTTACATCTCTCAGAGTATTGAAATAACAGAGCCATCTGATTTCCCAAAATTGGAGAGAAAGTCAAGGACAGAACCACAGTTAGCTGGTGCAGAAGCCCAGAAGCAGAAGCCCTTTCCTTGAGTCAATACCTGTGTAACACTTAAGCTGTAATTGATGATTGCTGGAGGCTCAATGTGTAATTGATGACTGCTGGAGGCTCATTTGCTTCCAGGTCTTACCTGAATGTGAATATCTGAGGAAAAAAATCTGTGTATTTCCAGCTGTGAAGGTGATAAGTAATATCTTAAAAATATGCCCAGATCTCTCTTTCTCCTTAACCAGGAGAAAACTAATTTTATCAGATTCCAGGTGCCCTGGGGGTAAGGAAGCACCCAAATCCAATACCTTCTAACCTTCAAAGAGGGGACACACCCAACTCCAGGCTTTCTAGTCTTCTGTGTGGAAGAAGAGAATTAACCAACTCCAATCTCATCTAGCCTTCATAACACCTTATGAATTTGTTAGCGGGAAGGTTATAAGTACTTGTGAGGTTCACAGCCTGAGGGTACAGGCTCACTAAAAGATTGTGACATAATTATAGGATTATGCAGCATTTTTCCTCTCCCCACACTTTAGTTCCACTTCACTTGGGCTCCTATGTATTACAAGAGATTACAACTGAAAGACTTGCAAGCCTCATGTATTATTTTAAGAAGTTGTATGAAAATGATAGCATAAGAAGACAAAAGTAAAGACACCAGAGGATATTTCAGCTGCTGACACCTACAAATTCACCAAACAGTAAAAGCAGCCTAATGTTTACCCAGAAGCATAAACTATCACATGCAGTTCCTTTTAACCTGTATACCATGAGCAGGTTTCAACAAAATATAATCATGCATTCTAAAAGGCAATAACTACAGCCTGAAGAGGCAGAGCAAGCATGAGAATCAGAGTAAGCTATGGGAGAGAGTAGGGAGCTATCAGATTGGGAATTTAAAATAAATATGATTTATTTGCTAAGTGCCATAAATAGAAAAAATGGTCAACATGCAAGAACAGATGGGTAATGCAGGCAGAGAAGAAGACACTTTACAAATGAATCAAGAGGAAATGCTAGATATTGAAAACATTGTAATTGAATTAATGATTTCACCAGTAGGTGGACACAGGGAAAGAATCAGTGAACTTAAAGATATGTCAATAGAAAGTCCCAAACTAAAAAGCCAATTAAAAAAGACTGAAAACCATGGAACAGAATATCTAAGAATTGTTGGACAATTACAAAAGGTGTAATATATGCATAATTGCAATACCAAACAGAGACAAAAAAGAAAGGAAAAGAAGAAATATTTTAAGAAATACTGGCTAAAGGTTTTCCAATATTAATGGCAGACAACAAACCACAGATCCAAGAAATTCAAAGAATGTTAGGCAAGATAATTTAAAAAAAAATCTAGAAATAAGCACATCATATCTATTTGCAGACAAATTACAGACAAAGAAAAATCTTGAAAGAGCCAGTAGGGGAAAAACACTTAACCTATAGAGCAATGTTTAAGCTCTGTACTTGATGAAGTGAACTTCTTTCCAGGAACATGCAAGCAAGAAGAGCAGAGAGTTAAACATTTAAAATAATGAAAGTAAAAACATCAGATTATAAGTCTGTATCCAGTGAAATTTCCTTTAAAAATGAAGGTGAAATAAAGACTTTTTCTTCTGACAAACAAAATTGAGAAAATTTGTCACCAGTAAAACAATTCCCTGAAGAAATTCTCCAAAGAAATGGAAAATGATTCTGGTCAGCTAGTCATAAATACTTAAACATAGGAAAAGCATTATAGAAGGAATAAATGAAGGTAAATTAATATATTTTTCTAAACTGATATAATAGATAACAATTTGTTTAAAATAATAGCAGAAACATATTGGATGATTACTGCTTATAGATAATTGTAATAAATGATAACAATGTTGTAAAGCAAGGAAGGGACAGAAACACTCATATAAACTAACCACACTATCCATAAGCTCATCCATGTTATTTAAAAGTAGAATTAGATCAGTTATAAATATATATTGCAATCCCTAGGGAAACAACTAAAAAATAATTTAAAAGAAGTATCATTGATTTGGTAAGAGAGGAGAGAACATGGGAATTATATAAAATGCTCAATTAAAACCAGAGAAAGCATCAAAGAGTGGAAGACAATAAAAGAAGCAATGAACAAGTATAAAGAATAGAAAAATTATGTGTTAAATATAAAACAAATGGCATCAATAATCACTTTACATGTGATTGATTTTAATACACCAATTAAAAGATAGAGACTATGAGAGTGGATTTAAAAAGAGCAAGATACAACTATATGTTGATATATTGTCTACAAGAAATTCCCTTTAAATATAAATATAAAGACAGAAGGACAAAAGTAAATGGATAGAGAAAAATATACCATGATAACATTAATCTAAAGAATCTGATGTAGATAAATCATTTCCAGGAAAGGAAGATTTCAGAGCAAGAAATATTCTCAAGTTTAAAGAGGGGTATTCCATAATAATGAAGAGGTCAATTTCCAATATGACATTAACAGTCTTGAATATATATGTATCAAATACCAGAGCATAAAATACGTAAGGTAAAAGCTGGTAAAACTGCAATAAGAAATAAACAAATCCAATAATTTAGTTGGAGACATCAGTACCCCTCTAGAAGCAGTTGATAGATATAGCAGGCAGAAAATCCATAAGAATATAGTTAAACTGAACTGCACCACCAGTCAGCTGTATCATATTGGCCTTAATAGAATACTTCATGTAACAGTGATAGAATAAAGTTTCTTCTCTAACTCATGTGGAACATTCACCAAGATAGATCAAATCTTGCGCCATATATTACACCTTAACTAATTTAAAACAATATAAATCTTACATTGTATATTCACAGTCAACAAAGGAATTAGACTATACATAAATAACAGGCATCTTAAAAACCCAAAACTACTTGGAAATCAAACAATACATTTCTAAATAATACAAGGTCAGGAAAAAAGTCTCAAAATTTAAAATATATTTAAATGCAAAATAAAATTCATCATATCAAAATCTGTGAGATGCAGCAAATGTGAGCAGTGCTTAGAGGGAAATATATAGCACTGGATGTAGGTATTAGCAAAAAAGAAAGATCCAAAATCAATAATATAGGTTTCCACATTAGCACACAAGAAAAAATGGAGCAAGTTGAATGTACTTAAACAAAAGAAAAAAAATAGTAAAAATCAGGGTACAACCCAATGAAATTGAAATCAAGAAACAGTTAAAAAACAAATCAATGAAACCTTAATATGGTTCTTTGAAATCATCAATAACATTGATAAACCTCTAACCAGCTTACCCACCCTTAAGAGTGAGAGAATACAGAAATTATCAGGTATCAGAAATGAAAGAGGGGCCATCACTATAATCTCATGGACATTATAAAGATACCAAAATAATATTATGAAGAAGGTTATGCTCACAATTTTGGTAGCTTAGATTAAATGGACAAAGTCCTTGAAAGACCAGTCTACCAAAACTCACAATAGAAGAACTAAATATTAAAGAAACTGAATCCACAACTAATAACATTCTGAAACAGAAATTACCAGGTCCACTTCATTTCACTGGTGAGTTCTAGCAAATATTTAAAAAAAGAAATTATACCAATTAGCTGCAATTTCTTCCAGAAAATAGAAGCAGAGAGAATTCTTCTGAGCTCATTCTGTGAGGCAAGCTTTGAACTATTAACAAAATCAAACAATAATATTACTAGGAAGAAGAATTAAAGACCAATGTCTCTCAAGATGCAAGATTGAGAAGAAAGAAATAAAACTTTTTTCTCAGATGATATGATTGTCTGTGTAGAAAAACCCAAATAATCAAAAATAAAAAAATGTCTGGAACTAAAATCTAGTATAAATGTAATAAAATATTTACAAGAAGTATATGAAGAAAACTGTGAAACACTAATGATAGAAATTTAAAAGTTCAATATAAGTGGATAGAAATTCCATGTTCATAGAGACAAAGACCCAATATTTTTAAGATGTCAGTTTTTCCCAATCTGATCTCAATACAGTCTCAATCAAAATACCAGCAATTTATTTGTGGATTTCAACAAACCTATTCTAAACTTTATATGGAAAGTCAAGAGAATCAGAATAGTCAGCAAAATATAACAACAAAATTGGAGGACTGACATCTGATTTCAAGACTTAACTATAAAGCACAGTAATCAGGACAGTGTAGCAAATATCAATCAAACAGAGGAGAGAACCCAGAAACAGACCCACAGAAACATAGTCAACTGATCTGTGATAAAACATAGCAATTTACTGGAGAAAGGAAAGCTCTTTCAATAGATGATACTGGAACTACTGGACATCTGCATCAGAACAATAAATCTAGACACAGACCTTATGTTTCTAACAAAAATGAACTCTAATTGGATCATTGCCTTAAATGTAAAATGCAAAACTATAAAATTTCTAGAAGATAAAATAGGAGAAAATCTGGGTGACCATAAACTTAGTGATGACTTCTCAGATACAGCAACAAAAGAAGATCCATGAAAGAAAAAAGATGAATTTGACTTTATTAACATTAAATCTTCTGTCAGATACTGTTAAGAAAACTCAAACATAAGCCACATACTTGGAAAAAATATTTGCAAAACATATATCTGACAAAAGACTTGTATCAACAATATGCAATGAATTCTTAAATCTATGCAAGAAGAAAAAACCAAGCAAGTTAAAAATGGGTAAAAGATCTGAACTGACACCTCAACAAAAAGATATACATATGACAATAAGGAAAAAACGATGCTCAACATCATTTGTCATTAGAGAATTATAAATTAAAACAATGATATCCCACCATGCATCTATTAGAATGGCTAAAATCCAAAACACTAACAGCATCAATTTCCAATGAGGATGTGGAGCAAGAAAGACTCTCATTCATTGTGGGTGGAATGTAAAATAGTACAACCACTTTGGAAGAGTTTGGCAATTTATTACAAAGCTTCAATCCAGCAATCATGCTCCTAGGTATTTACCCAAATTAGTTGAAAATACCATATCCACACACAAAAAAACAAAAACCTGCACACAAATATTTACAGCAGTATTATTCATAATTGACTAAAGGGGGAAGCAAATAAGGCACCCTTAAATCAGTGAATGGATAAATACACCGTGGTAAATCCATTTAATATAATATTATTCATAAAAAAAAAAAAAGCTGTCAAACCATTAAATACATGGAGGAACCTCTAATGCATATTGTTAAGTGAAAGAAGCCAGTCTAAGCAAGCTAATGATTCCAATAATATGACATTATGGAAATGGCAGAGCTATAGAGACAATAAGTGCATCAGTGGTTTCAAGGAGTTCAAGGAGGGAAGGAAAGATGAATAGGTGGAACAAGGCATTTTTACAGCAGGAAAACTACTCTGTATTATATGCTAATGTTGTATAGATGGCATAAAGCATTTATTAAATCCCACAGAACTCTACAACACAGACTAAACCTTAATGTAAACTTTAATCAATTATAATGAGTCAATATAGTTAATCAAGTGTAAAAATTGTACCACACTAATACAATGTGTTAATACTAGAGAAAACAATGTGTGGAGTAAGAGGGGTTATATGGGCACTTTGTGTATTACCTGCACAATTTTTCTGTAAATGAAAAACTACTCTTTAAAAAAGTGCATTTTTATTGGCCATGTAAATGCATCCTTCCTAAAGAGGAAGGATGCAAACTGGCCAAAATGTAAGAATTATTTGAAGCAACATAGCTCTCTGTTGTGATTCAGGTCAGAATTCTGTTCACCAGAACAACAGTTTTTCTGCTTGTACAAATCAAGCAAGACTTAACAAACTTCTCATCCATTTCTGTTCCAGCAATACCCTGATCCTCTAGCTAATGGCAAAATCTCAGCATCTCAGACCATTCTAATTACTACTAAGGGTCTGATGCCCATTACAGAAACCAAGTCTACATTGTCTTTGCAATTATCACCACTTGGACCTTGACACCCTTAAAATCATATTAGATTCACAGAAACCAGTATACTTTCATTATTTCCCACTGCACATTTTGGCCTTTTTTGAGCTTTCAGAGATGCCAGGGTTTTCCTCAATAATGCATTTCTCAATAGTCTGTGCTTAGCCTTGCCTTCTCTCTCTAGTGCCAAGGCAGCCAGTCTGTGAGAAGACTTAACTCTCTCAGCCTTCTATGTGCATCTGTGTGGGAGAGGATTTCCACTAAACCTTCTAGTATTACCAATCTCCAATTATTGCTAGAGCTGGGGTTTATTTATATTAGGCTCTGAATTTGTGAGGGAACAAAGAATGTATTTCTCAAAATCTTGGTGAAGGGAGTGTTTGCTAGAGTCTCTAATGGGATATTAAAGTGGGAGTGAATAGTGCTTACATGATCAACCCATTCTAGCATTCCAATATTTATAAGACTTTGAATACCTTCCTCAAGAGTAACAAGAAATTTCTAAATTTCAATTTAATTTCATGTAGTCTACTTTTGCACCCAGGTTTCAGTAAATCAGCCAAGCAAACCAAGTCAACCAATCCCAGTTCCTTGAAACAACACATTGAATCTAGAATCTCTGCTTAATGATCCTTGTAAAATTTTTGGCTTAATATATGCTTGTATGTATGTTATCAGAATATAAATATTAAAAACCATAGAACTGTACAACACAAACAGTGAACCCTAATGTAAACTATGGTCTATATATAAAAGCATCATGATAATAACATTGTTCTATTAATTGTGTCAAAGTACATTAATTCAAACTTAATAATAGGGAAACTGTGCAAAAGTGTGAATATGGTTACTCTGTTCTTTCTGAATTATTTTTCCATAAACTTATAATTTCTTTAATTAGAAAAATATATTTAAAAAGCACAATGAGATACCACTTCACACACACTATGATGGATATTATTGAAAAGTCAGGTAAACAAAAAGTTTTGATGAGGGTTTGAAGGTTTTGAAATTTGGCAGGCCAAAACCAGTTTGGGGGGATATCCTCTGTTCCTGTACCCTTTGCTTCTGAGACTGTTTAACTGCAGGTCATATAACCTGAGCATGTGCAGAAAATACTGACTCATGTCCTTCACTCGACCTTTGAGGCACCAGGAACAAAGGTCACCCTCCCTCAGAACCAAGGTTACAAGGACAGGGAGATATCAGAAGCAAGTCAAATGCAAGCCATCCTCCACTAAGGAAGATTCAGCCTAAAATTCACTCTACCACATGTGGACAATTCTATAATTAACCATTTGGGCTATGCCAAGACAATCTTCTCCACTTCTGTCCCCACATATCACTTCCCTTTCCCAGAAAGTCTTCCTTAACTCTTAGATTGGGGAGGTATATCTGAGCCTTCCCTCTTGTCTCTTTCCTAGTCAACATTGCCATAAAACTTTGTTTTCTCAAAATCCCAGCATCATAGGATTGGCTTCTCTGCATATTGGGTAGTAAGGCTTTGCTTGGTAGTTTGGTGACCATGAAGGGACATCTGATCTCAGGTCCACTTGCCCAAGGTACTGATGCTCCAGCGGGACATGCCACCCCCTACTCCCACTGATCCTAAGTGGCCACCTAGTCTGGTTTATCTAAAAGCGCAATGATTGGGGCCCCTCTGCTATGGCCCCACAGTTCAGGCACTTCAGTGCTATTTGCAATTTTGAGGAAAGAAATTGTTCTGGGAACAGACATCTTTTGGATGAGTAAGCTTGGAGGAACACCTATTTTCTTGTGCAATGCTTGTCTGTTAGGATTGTGGGTTACAGTCCTACCTTTTTGGATAAGTTCTGCTCTTGGGGTTAAAGTCCCCTTCTGGAACCAAGAAAGAGCTTTTGTGGTTTAGAGTCCCAAGGTTAAGCACAATGTAAGAGAAGAGCTACTCATAATGGAAAGTTTGAAAGGTACCTAAGTTGGAATATCTGTGTAAGAAATTGTAACAGTGCTAATTGTTACAATTAATGTTACAGTTAATGCAATGTTAATGACTGCAGTCCTTTAGGATGGATTTTACAGTTCCGAGGCAATGAAAGTGTCCAAATCAAGACATCATCAGGAGATGTTTCTACTCTAGCTGCAGAGTTGTGGGGGAACAAGCACATCGTGGCATCTGCCGTTCTCTTCCTTCCCCTCTAAGCACAATTGCCTTCAGCTTCTGGCTTCCAGGCCTTTCACACACAGGTTCTGGGGGTTTCCCAGTTTCTGTGACTCTGCTTATTCCAGTTAATAAAGAACTCCAGTGTGAGGAATAAGACCCATTCTGGGCTAAGCCTTACTGGGCTAATCTAATCAAATGGCCCTTAACTGAATCTCATCTAATCAAAAGCAATTTAAGAACATAATTTTCTGGGGTTCACAAAAGGCTCAAACTACCACAAGGTGAAAGAAATGCAATGGAATCCCATATGTTCAATTTTTTATGTCTTTGTGTCTAATGGTATTTGTTTGGGATCATTTACAAAAATAGTGCTTATTTGGTCATGAAATAGTTTTAATTTTCACTCTGATAATAATATAGACAACAATGACATTTTCCAGTTGGCGCTACACAATAAATCCATAATTCCAGGATGATTTGCCATTAACAACGTAGCTAGATCAAGAGTATCCTTCTAGAAGGATTCCCAGATGAAGAGCCTCCATTTTCTTTCTTGTAAATATCATCAGGAGGTAAAATTAGCAGTTTGCAAGAGAATAGACCAGGCCTTTTTTTTTTTCTTCCCATTTTATATATTTTTCCTTTCTTCCTAGATGTCCACATAACGTGTTTCTGTCCATCTGCTAACCCTTATTTCTCTATGCATTTATGAAGCCAGCATAAATTTGACATGAAAACCAGACAAGGACAGAAGAAAGAAAACTTATAGGCCCAAGTGATCTCATGAGCATAGAGGCAAAACTTTTAAACAAAATAATAGCAAAAGCTACCATATGTACTACTAATAACATATTATGACAAATTGTTTTTATATCTGAAGTGCAAGATTGGTTTAAATTTAAAAATCAATCATCAGAGGACGAAAAAGGAGATGTATCATACAAACATCTCAATACACACAGAAAGAGCATTAGATAAAATCCAATACATTTTCCTGATAAAACTCTTAGTAAATTCATGATAAAAGATAAACTTTTCAAGCAATTTAAGATCTCACAGCTTTTTTTTTTTTTTAGTTACTTTTTTATTTTTAAAGAAGCTGTAGTTTATATAAATGTTACATTAAAAATACACGGGCCTCCCGTATACCCCACCCCCTCCTATTCCTACACTTTAACAACATCTTTCATTAGTGTGGTACATTTATTAAAATTGATGAGCACATATTGAAGCATTGCTACTAATCATGGACTATAGTTTACATTATAGTTTACACTTTGCCCCACACAATTTTACAGGTTTTGACAAAATGTAAATGGTTTGTATTCGTCATTGCAGTGTTGTGCAGGACAATTTCAATGTCCCAAAAATGTCCCCGTATTACATCTATTCTTCCCTCTTCCTCTCCTCAGAACCTCTGGTGTCCTGCTTTTATATCAATGATACAAGTTCTTCCATTGTTAGAATAATCATGTCTACTTAAGTCTGCAGTTGCATTCCCCCTCTTATGTTTGTTAATTTCTCAATCTTTTGATTGATACATGAATCTGACAGCATTCCATTCAGAAAGTAGAAGGGAGCTCTGTCAAGGGAGTAGAAAGGGAAAGCTCATATTGGGTGATTGTAGAATCAAATGAGTAATGTTCTCATTGGCTGACATAAAGTTTCCATTTTACATAGGGAAGTCTTACAAAGTGAGGTTCAGATATACACTGATTAGTATGGTATGCTTGTCCATTGTGATAAACTCTCTCTACTGGACCCAAACTGGTTTTATCAACAGCTGTGGCTTATCAACAACTTTGTATAGGGTGTGTACCATTTTCTTAGAAAACCTCTGCAGGTTAATTGCTTTTGTCTTCTGGAAAAGTGTTTCTTGGAATGGAGGTTAACGCTTCACAATTCCCAGTGCAGGTGGCCATTATTTTACTTTGTATTAAGCATTGAATGAAAATTGCTCAAGCTGATAAAAATGTTTGCATAATATCTATAGTACAAGAAGTTATAATTGATGATGAAATACTGGAAGCTTTCCCCATAATTTCGGGAATGAGAACAATGAGCTTCCTATCACCAAAAATGTTTCCATTTCATTGGAAAGCCTGGTCATATAAATGAGATGTATAAAAAGACAGAAGTAAATTGTTATTCTTCATAAAAAATATTTTTGTTTCAAAGTTAGATACATGTCCCATAAACTCTTCATGTCTTTCTCCTCATAATTGCATTTAACACAGTATATTGCCTGTTTCATGTTTGCTTTCCTCAATAGATGATGAGTGCAGGAATTGTTCTTCAGTAAAGATGAAGATAAAGGTAGATTTAATATTTTAAAATTAAATAGGTTTTAGTAAAGAAAAATGGGCGTCCATTAATGAAAATCTAAAAGTACCAGGTCAACTGAAAATCAAATGAAGGCTTCAAATGAAATGAAGTGTGCTTTATAAGAGGAGTGGAATAGTCAGAACTGTACTAGCCATCACAGTACACCACTCAGATCTCCCTTCAAGAGAGAACTTGCATTGAGGAGTCCAGTTAGCTAGCAGCTTCCAGTTTTTGCATCATCAGATTTCACTGCAGCATCCATGCTATGAACACACTCTCCTTGGGTGCTCCCAGCTGATGATTGACAGGTATGAGGGTACCAGAGCCAGGCCATTCCTACCCAATGTGGGATTCCTCCAAAGGACAATCTTTGCTCTGGGATTTCCCCATTAACCTGGTTTAGACTTTCTCAGAGCTCTGCTACAGTCAGAGGCTACTCTAGTCAATTCTCCTCTTCCCTTCTGTTCTTTCACAGGGGGCATATTGGCATCTCATTCTGAATGCTTTCACTGTCTACTTCTGCTTTGTTCATACTTTCCCCTTAACCAATATTTCCCCCGAAAAAATATCTTATAATTCTGATAAGGCCGCTGTTTTGCAGAGTACCTAAATTGGCACTAATACATGTATTTTTAAAGCATAAAATAGATTTTTAAAAGAAAAGAATTTGTGATTACAATATTGAAAGGAGCACCAGATTTTTAAGGATTATCACCAAAAATTGACTGATCAGGCCTACAGCACCAAATCACCTTAATAATAAGCATCTATTATTGTCCTGGGGAGGTGACAATATAAATCTAAGGACAAAAGGAAAATGAGTGTTTATTTAGTATTAATATATAAATCCATGCTGCTTTCATGTTGTTAAATTATTGGCTTTGGAAAATCCATAAATTCTCTTTCTTTTTTTGCTCAAGTCTGTATCTTTAATAAATTATATAAGTGCATATTCATATCGCCTCTTCTTTGCTTAGAGTTTATATTGCCAAGAGAGGAAGAACAGGTAGAAAACAGGAAAAGGAACTGTTTGTATCCTTAGCATTGAGCCCAGTATCTGGCATACATACCCAGGTATGCATGGACATACACACTCACACACATTTTTAATAAGTATAAAGTAAATATTTGTGGAATGAATGACCCTTATTCTCTATTCCTCTAAGGATCTATGATTAGACCTGGCAAGAAATAATAAATAATTGTAGGTTCAATTTTGCAAAGAATAGATCATTATGCTTCCATACATTGCTTCTGCACCATATTCTAGTTTTGCTTTTACTCTTCTACACACTGAACATTTCATACATTATATACATTTTCTGTATTCTCACACTGATTATATTCTTATTATTTCATAATCCACTATTTCTCTTTCCCAGGATCATAAAACTTTCATGCACAGTTGGATACAAATATGAGTTCATTATTGCTGCCAACAGAGCGTTCATGATCATGGGCACCTTCTTCCTGTGATCCTTTCTTGTGTTTTCAATTTGGGTCACCGTCTGGAAACTTTCTTCAGTAAACTCATCCAAGGCATTTATCACATTGTCAGCTCACATCATTGTGTTGTTCTTTATTTTACTCCATGTATGTTACTCTATTTGTGGCCTTTCCCCACATCACATTTGACAATACCAGTTTATTGTTGATTTTTCTATCATGTCTTTCTTGGATTCTGCCATCTATACATTAAAGAATAAAGAAAAAGATTGAGGGAAATGGAGATATTATGGTAAATTTTAATGAGCAAACCTCTCTTAGGTATTCTAAAACTGTACATCCACCTGCATGTGGGTATCTTCACTTAGACATCCTAAATTTAGCATGTTCAGAACTGAACATGTTCTCTATCTCCTTAAATCTATTTCTACTACTTCTGTGCAGTATTAACTCACTACCTTTATTACCATGGAAAATATGAATCCATTGTGTTAAGAGATGATATGTTAGCAGCCAGTAGAAATATCTACTAAATATTTTATGTTTAAAATTGTGATACTTTGGCAGTAATGAAGGGTAAAATGATATCCCTTCTGCCTTGCATAGGGTCTGAAAAAAATTTGTAATCTTGTTTTGACAAATGTCAAGAATCATTACACTGTATGGTTATATAGGTAGGCCAAAGGCTCTTCTTAATTCCTTAAGTTGATTGCATATAAGAAAACCCAGAAACAAAACTGGATTGAAGGTAGTTTGTGTCAAAACTGGTTACTGGAACATCAGTTAGGAGATGGGGAAATGGGACAGGAAATGAAGGATGCTTATCCTGCTAAGCATAACTGGGAGCAAGCTTACTATGGGCCAAGGAGAGATTTATAGAGTCTGTGACATAGAGTTTTCCCAATTGAAAGGGAGAAAGCTGGGATATTTCTTCATATTTAGAACCCTGGTCTGGAGCATTAACTCCCTGGAGCATTCAGCCTGTTCCACATGAAAGCTTACAGAGTTAGAAACCTGGAGAAAAACCATTAGATAGATTCTTAGATCCCAGCACTAGAGACCAGACCTTTCTTTAGAACAGTAAATACAGAGGTATATGGGTGAGGTTACATGGGTAATACGTGAAAATTCTTCAAACTCTTAAAACCCCTTAAGCACTGGTTAATTTTATTTAATGCTATCATATATTCTTTAAAGTGATGGCTGCTCACAATTTCAGCAAAGAAAGAAAAAAAAGAGGAAAAGTGAGAAAAACTACAGCTGCATGTTTTTGCCTAATCCCCAAACCTTAGTTGATACTAATCAGACACTACATTACTATGTATTCTAGATTCCCCTCACCATCAAACAAGACATTTGCTTGTACTATGTCTCTTACTCAGAGAGGTGGCCAGTTTTTCAAACATGACCAGTATAAGCCCCTGGTTAAAATGTTTGTTCTAGTCTCTCATTGACTTTCTGCCACTATATCTTCATTTATGGGTCCATTGTGAAGCACTAGGTTGGTGAGTTGAGGTTATCAACAATTTACCTTTTCTGTTTCCTTTAATCACTCCATACCTAGTTAGTGATTCTTTGTAATAAAATTTCCTTTTTTAATAAATGGACTGGTTTCTTTTCCTAGTTGAAATCTGACTGACACCCACCCCCAAATAAAAGGAATAAAATTAACACTTAGTTGGATGTGGAGAGATAGTAACACTTATTCACTTTTGGTGGGACTGTAGAATGGTACAGCCACTGTGAAGGACTGTTTGGCAGTTCTTAAGGAAGTTGAAGATTGACATGCCATGTGACTCTGTGATACCACTACTGGATATATACCTAGAAGAACTGAGAGCAGTGACATGAACAGTCATCTATACACCAATGTTCATAGTGGCATTATTCATGATTGCCAAAAGTTGGAAACAACCCAGTGTCCATCAACTGATGAATGGATAAACAAATTGTGGTGTATTCACATGATGGAATATTATGCAGCTGTAAGAAGAAATGAAGTCATAAACCATATGACAAAATGGATGAACCTAGAGGACATTATATGAGTGAACCAAGTCAGACAATGAAAAACAAATACTGCATGATTGTGCTATTAAGAACTAAATATTGTGTGTAACATATTGTATGATTCTGTTTATATGAGATGTAAATATAAATCAATTTATAAAGATGAAATTCGATTAACTGGGGAAGGCATTCTAAGGGGTGTGCGGTTTTTCTTTTTTGGAATAATGATATAGTTTTAAAATTTTGTTGTAAAGATGAATGCACAACATTGTGATTATACTAAAAGCCATTGATTATACACTTTGGATAGATTGTGTGGTATGTGATTATATCTCAATAAAACTGCTTAATAAATAAATAATTGTCCAAGAATAGCCAGAAATAGCGGCTATGTACAGCAGGAGAAAAAAACAGGTATTGAGAGGTGAAGAATTTTCTTGTTTGTCTGTTTTTTTGTTTATTATTTTTATAATCATTGAAATAATAAAAATGCTCCAATAATGACTGAAATGATGAATGCAGAAGTATGTGATTATACCAAATATCATTGATTATACACTTTGGATGAATTGTATGTTTTATTAATATGTATAAATAAAATTGATTTTTTAAAAATTAAGACTTAAATGGTACAATAGGGAGTTATTCCATACATTTCAGGGAAAAGCATTCTTAAATAAACTCATCTATAATAGTAGAAAATAAGAGAAAAATTTATAAAGCTTAGATAAATTAAAGGGTCTGATTGTCAAATCAAGCACAGAAGAAGTAGAGCTCTTACTCAAATTCAAACTTTTCTAATTTAAGGGATACAAGAAACTGCACATGACAAGTGAATGGCCAACATATTCCCCAGAAAATTCTCCATTGCATTAGGATGTGCTCTGACTCAAATATTACATGTAAGGTCTCTAATAATGCAAGGAATGATTCAGTTCCACAATAGGGTGCAGTTTGGGGTAGAAAATATCTCCATTTTATACTCCAAGAATAATGGAGGCAGGCATATTTTCTTGGAAGGTGCCCATTAACCATAAACCCTAGATTCACTTATTGCAAGCAAATTAAGAAGACCAAATAAACTCTATAAAAAGCATTCAATAGATAAGGACTTTATATTATAGATCTTCTAATAAATATCATTTGGAAGATGATCAATGATGACTTTTTCATAGAGATTTAACCAGGTAATTTTCAAGTCATTATTTATTTATCTCTCCCTTCTGCTATTTCTCTATCTCTCTTTCTCTTTTTAATTTAACACTATTCCTTTTATTTTCTGCTATAACTTACTTTTAACATTTATTATTTTCTGATCTGGGGGCCTCCCAATTTGGTTATAAAATTGGAATGTAACCGTTGATTTTATTTCTAAGTCTCTGTGAAATGCATTCTGTTAGCCATACAATATTTCATATTTCTTGTCCCTTCAGCTTTATGTATGTATAAACTACACCATAATGGAATTGTCTGTTGAATGCCAGTACATTCATTTGTACCTCTTTCTTATAAAACACATCCTCCAACGTCTTTCCCCCATTGCTGTCACCTAAGGTACTGAACAAAGGCTTGTATACTCTGTAATGGTATGCTACTGGCTTCATCTTTTCAGAGTCATGTACTAGGGTCAAAAACTCAACCCCTCAAGATAGAACTTGCCACAGGTGGGGTAGAGGGACTATCGAATCATGTTTGCTCAATTCAATGCCAAAGGAGTTAAGAGTGATGATCAACGCATATTTATCAGCTTCAAACTCAAGAATGGAACACATAATTTCTGCTGTGACATCATCATGATTCTTACAAAATTTATAGAATTCCTCAAGGTAAGATTTGTACAGCTTATTGTACAGTACTTCAATATTCAGTGCATATAGAGTATTTTCAGACATGCAGTCTTGAAAGAATGGAGCTAATAGTGTTTCAACTAGACTGGCATTAAAGAGATCCGAAGTTGTCTCTGCAATGTTGACTGCTTCCATTTCCATGAAACTACCCTATGGGTAGTGCTTGATCAAAATTTCTTTCACAATTTTTTTTTCTTTCTGCAACGCACCGTTCATTAGTAGAATCACATTGTCTAACATGTAACTGCATATCATATTGGTGAAAAATGTGCTGAGTGGCTCCAGTGAATGATTCCAGAAATAGTGAAATTCTCAGCATAGCTTTTTTCTCATCTCAGTGTCAATGGTGGAAACAGTAAAAGGACCCATTTGATTAGACAAAATTTGCCATAATCATTGGTCTGGAGGTGAATTTTTAGATCTTTGAAGGTCTCACACTAAACCAGATTGGTGTAGTCCTGTTGGATCAAGAGGGCAGCTTTACACCTTCGTACTAGTCCCTACATGTAGCTATGGTCTATGCTAAAGCACCTATATCTTTATCTCTTTCACTCCCTCTCTCTCTTATCAGGAAAGATAGATTGTGTTTCAGATGAGCTATTTATTATTTTCTTCAAATTATAAGAATAAATTTGATGGAAAAAATATAAAAAAATAAGAAAATAAAAGTGCAGGCCAATTTCCCTCTTGGATATGAATTTTTAAAATCTGGAAAAAGATAACAAGACAAATCTTGTAATTGATACAGCAAAAGATACATCATGGTAAGGTGATATTTTTGCCAAAAGGCAAGGTTTCTTAACATTCATATTTCAAGAACATGAAGAAAATCTTGCAAGTGTTTGATATAGAAAAATAATTTGATAAAATTGAATACCTATTCATCATACATCTCTTTGAAAGCTAGGCACAGAAGGAAACTAAATCTGGTAAAGGGTATTCATGCAATATCTATATTTTTAAAACGAAAAATTTAGGTACACATTTTGACATTTTAATGAAGAGCCTAGTCAGTAAAGTAAGGCAAGAAAACTAAGTAAAAAGTATAAAGATAAGAAATAAGAAATGTAACTGATATTCTTCCTGAACAATGTAGTCACATAGCAGTTAATTTCCTTTGCCACAAGTTCTGATAAGACACTCTATCTTCTCATATTAGTTCTTAGCACACAATATTACTGGTTTCATTTATGTTTGCCTTAAAACCTTGTAAAATAAGTGAATGCAGAGATCTTGGGGAGTAATGGTTGCCATAAAATTTAGAAGCAAATTGATATAAGCCTAAACAATTTGGCTTCTGTCAAAGCAAAACCAAATGTTCAAGAGCCATGAAATACTAGACTCCAAATCTTGAAATAAACTGAAAAGTTCTATGTACCACGAAAAAATTATCTTGCTTATTTTTTAACACAAAGTTTTATATGATTTTCAAAACAATAGGAAGTATACCAACTAATCAAGACAGGATTTTCAACCTCAGCACTATTGATATTTGGGGTTAAATAATTCTTTGCTGTGGAGACTATCTTGTGTAATGTAGAAATTTTTGCATCATCCTTGGCCTTACTCATTGGATGCGAGTAGCAGCAACCACCCCACAACACCTCATCCCCAATTAGGACAACCAAAAATATCTCCAGATATTGCAAAATGTCCCCAACTTGGCAAAATTGCTAAATTAAAAACCACTGTTTAAGGGTCATTATGGATTTTCACTCAGTTGAAGATATGCACCTCAGGTTACATTCTAACTTAGTGGCCCAGTAAGTTTTCTAAGGCATAGGAATAAGCCAGAAATTGTTTCTTATAATATGAAACTTTTTTCTATAGAGGAAGGAATCCTAAAGTCCTACATTGTCATTCAACTATAGGAGTCTGACAAAGTCTCCACAAAGTAACGATGTTTGGCTCAGAAATTTCAAGTATCATCAATTTACTCAAGATCCTGGTCTAGAAATTCTCAATTAGATAGGTTTGTGAATTTGAGAGGGATTTATTTCCCATTATATATTATGAATGACTTACAAACATGTCTAAAGTTTTGCTACTTTCTGCTTACCAAGTCCAAAGAACATTATATCATCAATAAAATGAATCTGAAAAATGTGCAATGAAGAACAAGAGTGTTGACAGACAACTCACTATCCAAATTATTTGGAGATTAAAAAATACACTTCTAAGCGAAACATGGTTCAAAGAAAAATCTCAATGGAAACTTTTAAAATATGTTTTTATGAAAATTAAAATACAACTTATTAAAATTTGTGAAATGCATCATATGCAAGCAGTGCTTAGAGGGAAATTTATATCATTGAATGTGCATACCTGAAAAGAAAAATCTGAAATCAATAATATAAGCTTCCATATTAGGACATTAGAAAATAAGAACAATTTAAATCCAAAACAAGCTGAAAAAAATAATTAATAAAAATTAGAATATAAGTAAATGCAATAGAAAACAAGAAAATGCTACAGAAAATCAATGAAATGAGCAGCTGGTTCTTGGGAAAAAATTAATGAAATTGATAAACATCTGGCCAGGCTAGGTAACAAGAAAAGAGAGAAAACACAAATGAGAAAATACAAATGAAGAGGGGCCATCATTATAATTTCAAAAAGAATATTAGGAATCACTCCAAGGCCAAAATTTTGGTTACTTGGATTAGACAAATTTCTTTAAATATACAATCTACCAAAATTCACAATAGGAAAAGTAAATATTTTAAAAATTGAATCACCAATTAATAACACTCCAAAACAGAAATTTCTATGTTCCCATTGTTTAATGGGTTAGTTACCATAAACATTTAAATAAGTGATGATGACTACTTGAGAAGATTATGGAAAGATGGCAGATTAAGAAAAACCAGGAAGGATTCCTTATACCAGAACAACTATTAAACAGGCAGGAGCTGATGGAAACAACTATTTTGAAACTATGAAGGCCAACGGAACACTACAAAGCATCCAGGGAATGGTAGGAGGAAGAAGCTGAAAATTACAGTATAGACCAGTAAATTGTTATTTTCACATGGCGGTTACCGGAGCCTATCCCCCATGCTCACAGCAGGCCACCATGGAGTATGGTCCCTGGGTAGTTCAATGGTGTCAGAAAGGGACATTAAAAATCCAGTTCCCCCACACCTAGGGTGGGCATGGTTGATTGTTGATCACAGCTTTTGGTTGCTGACTTTGGATGGCGGGGGCCCAGCCATGAGAGCAGCTTTTGTTCCAATCAGCCTGGCAGAAAGGCAGCAACAAAGAAGATTTAAAGACACTACACTTCCTCAAGGATGTAGGGGAAAGGTTCAAGGGTTGCATTTGCTGGGCAGATCACTAAAGCTCAGCTTTGGGGAACTGTGGAAGAAACTCCTGGTGTCCTTCCTGATCTCCTCCCAAGGGAAGTTTGGAGCCCACCTGCAACTCCTTCATGGGTCAGTGGCCCTGTTTCAGTGGAAAAGACTGACTTGGGAAATTCCTGACTTTTATGTGCCCTCACTCACACAATTTGCCGCACAGAGGTCAACATAATAGAGTAAACATGAAAAAAATATACCTCATCATATATTGATCATGCCATCAAATGTAAAAGACAGAGAGCATTCTAAAAATTATAAGAGAAAAACAACTTGTCATGTACAAGGGAGTACCAGATACACTGTGTCTATTTCTCATCAGAAACCAGGGGGGCAAGAAGGCAGTGGGTTGTGCTGAAAGAAAACAACTGCCAAAGCCAAATTTTATATCCAGAGAGGCTTTCTGTCAAAAATGAGGGAGAGATTAAGACATTCTTAGATAAACAAAAGCTGAGGGAATTCAAGACCACTAGATCTGCCCTACAAGCAATACTAAAGGGAGTTCTTCAGACTGAAAGTAAATAACAGTAGATAGTGATTCAAAGCAGCATAAAGAAATAAGGATCTCTCATAAAGGTAACTACTTGGGTATTTATAAATGTCAGTATTATTGTGTTGTACTGTTTGGTTTATAACTCCATTTCTCACCTCCTACCAGTGCTAAAATGCAAAGGCATAAAAAGTAATGATAAATTTATGATTTGAAAATATAATGTACAAAGATATAAGTAGTAATAAGTAAAAAAAGGTGGGGTCTCAGAAAGGTATAGGAAAACTCTATCTGTATCAAAGCAGCATGGAATCAAACCAACTTTTATTTTTATGTATTTATGATGTTAAATTTTAATACCATGGTAATCACAATGACAACAGATGAAAAATAGATCCAGATAGAAAAAGCATTCAATATGGTACAGTACAAAAAATGAAATAAATATAAAAGTAGGTATTAACAGAAGACTTGAGGGCCATAAAATAAAAAGATATACAAAGGCAAAATGGCAGAGAAAGTCCTGGATTATCAAAAGTGACAAATGTAAATGAATTAAACTCTCTAGTCAAGAGGTAGATATTAGCAGAATGGATAAAATAGCATCACCCAACTGCATGCTGGCTGTAAGAGACACACCTTAAATTCAAGGCACAAGTAGTTTGAAAGTGAAAGAATGGAAAAAAAATACATCATGCAAGCAGCTACTAAAAGAGAGCTGGAGTAGCTATATTAATATCAGATAAGATAAATTTTAAGTAAAAAACATTTGTGAGAGACAAAGACAGTCATTATATATAGATAAAGAGGTCAATTCAACAAAAAGATATAGCAGTTATAAATATATATGCACTAAATAATAAAGGCCGAAATTATATGAAGCAAATACTGGCAGTTTTGAAGGGGGAAATTAATGATTCTACATTAATAATAGACTTTAATATACCACTATCAATAAAGGATAGAATATCTAGTCAAATGGTCAGTAAGGAAATACAGGATTTGCATGATGCTCTAAACAAACTAGACCTGACAAACATATATAGAACACTTCACCCAAGAATAAAAAGAATGCACATTCTTCTTAAGTGCATATAGATCATTTTCAGGATAAACCATATCTTAGGTCACAAAACAAGTCTCAGTAAATTGAAAAGTATTCAATTCAATTCATAAAATATATCTTCTCCAACCACAAAGGAATGAAGCTAGAAATCAATAACAGAGGGAGAAAGGGAAACAGAGGGAGAAATTAAACAATATACTCTAAGAACCAATGAGTTAAAGAGGAAATCACAAAAGAAG
>JAQZBX010018445.1:22706-34720 GCA_029593785.1 Cabassous unicinctus | reverse complement strand
TTTTTTTTTTTTAGTAACTTTACTATGCCATACCACTGTGTTCTTGCCTCCATGGTTTCAGATAAGAAATCAGCACTTAATCTTATTGAGCTTCCCTTTTATGTGATGGTTCTCTTTTCTCTTGCTGCATTGAGTATTTTCTCATTGTCTTGAACATTGGACATTTTGACAAGTATATTTCTTGGAGTAGGCCTGTTAGGATTTATACTGTTTGGGGTGCGCTGTGCTTCCTGGACATGTACGTCCATCTCCTTCAATAGGGTTGGGAAGTTTTCAGCCATTATTTCCTTCAACACTCCTTCTGTACCCTTTCCCTTCTCTTCTCCTTCTGGGATGCCTATAATGATTACATTTGTGTGTTTTGTGTTGTCATTTAAATGCCTAAGTCCCTGTTGAATTTTTTCTATCTTTTTATCTGTCTGTTCTTCTTTCTGTTTGATTTCAGATGTAGTGTCTTCCACATCACTAATTCTTTCTTCTGCCTATTCAAATCTGCTGTTATGTGATTCCAATGTCTTTTTGATTTCTTGGATTGTGCCAATCATCATCATCAGATCTGTTATCTATTTATATATGTTTACAATTTCTTCAATATGTTCTTCTAGTATCTTCTTAATATCCTTAATCTCTTCCTTCACTTCATTAAGTTTGTCTTTGATATTTGTTTGGACAGCTTTCATTAGTTGTGCATTGTTCTCACATCTTTTCTGGGTTTTTAGTTTGTTCATTGGACTGTTAAAAGTTTTCCTGTTTCTTAGTATGGTTTGTGATTTTTTGTTGCCTTCTGGTCATCATTTATCTGGATGGGGTTAGTCAGTTGATTAGCTTCTCTTTCTGCTCTAGAGTTTTGTTTGGCTGCTGGTTTTGTGTGTGTGTGTTAAGTTTTCTCTTTGACACTTTGCTCTTCTTGTTCTATTCCCTTGCTGTTTTCTATGTTCCCTTGAAAGACAAAGATTAAGGACCGAGAAATTAAAAGAGGTAAGAAAAGAAAAAGGATAATAGAAATAATAATAAAAGTTAGAAGAGGGGCTGTATAAGTCTTAGTAAAATGAGTATTTAATTCATGTAAGCAGTGTAGAGCAAAAGGAATAAAAAAAGTGGAGTTCCTACCATGAAATGGGAAACCAAATAGAGAAAAATATATAGAATGATTTAAAAGGCCAGAATGATGAGGAGACAGAGAAAGAGGAAAAAAGGACAGAAAGAAAAAGTTAATAAAAATTTTAAAAAAAGAAAACAGAATAGACAAGATAGAAATCAAAACCAGTAATTTGAAGACTAATAAAAAAAGGTGGAATGTAAGTACCACAACAGAAAGCAGAAGATAGAAAGATGAAGGAAGAAAAAGAGATAGAGTTGGTGGACAAAATCAGTATACACACAAAATGGGAAATCAAGGAAGGAGAAGCACAGCAAAGATGAAACAAGCTAGCAGCACTGGGTAAAAGCTCATGGGTTTATCATGAGCCATCTATCTCCCTGTCCAGCTCCCTCCAGATCAATGCCCCAAAAGCTGCTCCATGGGCTCCCAGAACAGTTCACTCACGCTGGATCCTGCCCATAATCAGCCATCTTTTGTCAGAGAGATGGTGAGTGCCCACTTAAACCGATGTCATCTTGCCCTCGACCCAAAGGATTTTATGTCATTGTTCAAGTGATGAAATATTTAAGTTATGATTCTTGAGACATGGCAATAAATACTTCTAAATGTTACTTTGGAATAAAAAGAATGGTATTTTAATCCTGGAAGAACAATTTGGAATATAAACAAAAGTATGTCTGCACTCTTATTCAGATGAAAGAATGCAATTTTATTAGAACTTATTTGAGAAATTTAATTGAAAGCAAAAATTTTATGGGCACATCAACTCCCAAATCAGAATGACCATTAAAGGAAAGATGCCATTGACTTACACAAAAATTAAAATTGTGTTATCAATGAAGTTGCATAGAGAATTGAATGACTAATTCTGCCTTGATCGGTAGATAATGATCTTAAGAAAAATGATATTTAAATTGGATAATTAAAGCATTCAGGATTAGTGTGTAAATCTTTTAACTAGAAGGCTTTAGGAAGGAGAAGCAGAATGGGAACTTCAAGTGTGGGTAGTTGCATTCAGTTACAAAACAATTGTATTAATACATACTCAAACCACACCTTATTTTTCTTTCTATGCATAAAAAAGTATTGTCACCTACCAGACCATTCCAGAATCACTGGAGACTAGGATTAAGGAAAAAGGTTAAAAGACATCAAGGTCTCTATTGAAGTAATGAAAACTAGCCTTGCTGAGTTTAAAATTTGACTAGTTTCCTTTGTAGCTTTTTGTCTTTTGAAATTTCCTTACCCTGTATGAGCTATTTTTGATCCTATTCATAATGCTTATTAAAATTATTATGTCACACTGTTGTTTTAAGAATTACATGATTATATAAAACAACTAGCCATCTGTGGGAATTACTGGGTATTCAACAAAATATAGGTCTTATTTTTTAATATCAAAATTGTTGAGGTTAGTGAAGCATACATAGAACATAAAGTAAGTGCATTGAAAATGGACAGAAATACCAAGAAAAAAAAATACGAGACCCGAGGAAGAGAAAAATATCTTGAAAATTATATTTACACAAGCCTCTATCACAGTGGCAAATTAGTAAAATAGTTGGGAAAAGACTAAACTTCCAAAATAGCAGCAACTTTTTTTAAATTTTTTAAATCATTAAAGATAAAGTAAGTCAACATGCCTAGTTAGCATAGATCATAATAGATTGAGGTGGCATCTGACAGGGTTTTCTACTATTAACTTACTTTTTAAAATAATCTCAACTCCTAGATTTCTATTTAATAATCATTTCCTGGAATCATTCATTTACATTGTAATCTTTCAGTTTAGGAAATGTTGTTAGAAATTTCCCATAACCATCTGAAGCAGGCTTCATATAAGGAATCAATAGACAGATATGGAACATGGCAAGAAGTCTACATGGATATTGATACCACCAGATGGCTGCTGGAAGACCCTAGTGAGATTTCTGCCACACCAGAATGAGATTCCCTCTAGAAGCCAGGAGGAGCCCAGAATATTCACCAGGGACAATATCATTGGGGTCATCTGGGGGGGTTGATGGGTGGGATAATCAATCAAACCAGCAAACAGCTGGGACTTCTCCCATGCCATTATCAAAAGTGTGGAATAATTAATGGTTTAAAAAGCAAGCTCAAAGATCAACTCACTTCCTCCCTCTTGGCTTCTGTTCCCCTCTCTCGCCATGTCCACCCTGCATGGAACAACATGCAAGTAAAATCTGGGTGTTTACATATATAGAATGAGAAATTATACTCTATAAATCAGCCCTCTTTATCACTCTTTAGCTCCTTACTCTCTACCAGGGACCCATAATCTGTTATATTCTCCCATTTCTCTTCCATTCTTACCTTAATAAATTGCTGGCCTAACTAACCTGACGTGCTCTTCAAATTCATTTCTGCAGTATAAGTCAAGAACCTAGACAAAATCCAGTAACATATTTGGTGAGCCAGCCAAGAGCATATTGGTGAGTGAAACTATAGCCTACAGCCTGTTTAATGCCATCTTTTGCTTATCCATTTTAAACAGGTTCACCTAAGAGCCCCCATGGGATGTATTCCTGTGAGAGAAGAGCCTGGGGTGTGATAACTCTCTGCATCTGCACCACATGTCCAGGCTTGTGAGATCTGAAACCAGCCAGGAAGACCGGGGCACAGGGCAGGGGCCCAAAGCAGGGCTCTGCCAAGATAGAGGTCCCCCAGCTGAACGCAAGGTGTTGCAAAGCTCCTTTTTCAAGCCCTTTTAGCAGCCAGATGGCTTCACCCTCAGGCCATTGCCTTCTACCAATCTCTCTCTTTGGTGGTGGCAAGGCAATGACTCAGAGCTGGGGGCATGCCTTCTCCAAGGTCCATGTCTTTGCAGACCCACCTTCCTATTTGACCACACCCAGCTACCTGGTCTGGGATACAGTGGAAAGACTGTGGAATGCAAGGCCAAGACGGATACCATTGGAATTCCCTTCCTCAGGGGGGTCACCGACCAGGGCTCCTTTCATAATTAACTTTTATTCATGTTTTACCTTCCTAAAACCGAATTTCTCATTACAGGTTTTTGTTAAAATGATTTAGAATGTCTTGAAATTGTAAAACTGAAAATGCATTTTCTAGGAGGAAGCTATTGCCTCAGGGCCCCAAGGCCTGTTAGCTAGAACAATTGATCTCCAATTACTTAATGGCCTTTTGATGGCTGGTCTAACTGGGAAACTCCCAGACAGTAAAGTCATAAAACTAGGACTGCTTTTAAGACCTCTGTAAGAATAGGAAGAAGCTTCTTCCTCCTTCTGCAGGAAGGAGCAATATTCAGCTTGTCAGCTTCAGTCTGAAATCTATTCGACCCCAAGATCTATTCGGTCTGTCTCCCAAGTATACAACAGTCCCAGAAATGCCTGGTGGCGGGGTCTTTGTTTCCTGAGGTGGCAGGAACCAGAGAAGTAACTCTGAATATCCCCCAAGATCTAAGAAGTCTTGGGAACTTTGATTCAGAGAGCAGCCAAACATTTCCTAAGATTTATCTCAGGATCTTCTATTTAAGTAACAGTGCAGTCAGTCTCAGATCCTGGAAAGCAGCGGTGCCAAAAAGCAGAGCAGTAAACTCTGAATGGCCCCCAAGAATTTCCTTGGGCCATTCCATTCAGAGGGCAAGCAAACCTCCTCTGAGACTTATCTCAGATACTTCAGTTTAGGCAACTGCTCACATCTTTCACCAATTCGGCTTGGATAACAGTGAAAGGTAACCTAAAAATGAGTCTTTCAACATCAATATTGCCTTGCCAAGTGGATTTAATGTCTAAATCACAAGGGGACTTGGTTCAACTGCTAGAAAAGCAGAAAATTTAGCAAAGTTGTTACTAATAAAATTCTGTGGCTTAGGTAATAAAGGTACCCAATTCGCCTTATAGTAAAAACTTCCTGGAAATTATAACTAAAACTTAAGATCATTTATAGATGCCTTTTTATTATAAAATAACAAAAAGATAATAACTGAAATTATAACTGGGTAGATTTAGCCTAAACCTACTATTGTAAGTGTAAATCTTAAATCGAATTTACCTTCATTTATAATCACTTCTAGTCTAGCCTCACCCCTTGTCTTTGCTTATGATTATTTCTTAACAGCTTCTACACATTGCATTGGAAGTGTTTAAAAGGTGTATAAAAAATCAAAAGATAGATTTCAGCATTTTCAAATTCTCTTGTGTATTCAAACGAGGTTTTCAATACACTGCAGGTTGCCTCTCCATTTGAGTTATTGGATAGGTTTGTCACTGACCCCTAAAACAATAAAAGTATCTACTATATCTCTGGTCGTGTTCCTGAAGTCAATGGATACTACATTGCAGTTTCAAACTCCTGCAGCAACCAATGATGGCTCGATATAGCCAAATGTACAATGGATGTTGCCTCCAGACTGGCACTGTTTCATAGTGTTGAAGGGTGCTATGCACCAGGCCAGAAGAATACTGGAACCTACTTTCCTAGCTTCCCTCTAGGGTCAACAGTGCTGCAGCATGCTGGCTGTGTGAAGGACATACCAAGTAGAGCAATAATCACCAGAATACTGTGAGTAAAACTTAAACACAATTGTTATTATGGTCTGCTCCCATTTAGAGATAACATGTAAGTTATTGCAAACCTGGAACTTAAATCTATTAATTGCAGCTCAAAGAAAAACTTATGCAATGAGTAGTGCTTTAATTAGTATTAAGTACTATACCTATATCCTATTCTAGATATATGCCTGATGATTATAGTGATATCTTTTCTACTGTAAATCATATGCAGAGGAACATTGAACATGTTAAAAGTCCTGGTAAACTTCATATTCTAAGTAGTTAATGAATGTGCTTAACCTGAATATCCCTCTTAGCTCTTTTTTCTTTAAATAATTTCTTTAGTCCAATTTTATATGACATTTTATCCTGTTTGGCTTTTCTAATTTGGACTCCAGGACTATTCATTTACCCATATAAGTGCTTATTTAAATTTTAGCAATTTGAATAGAACTCTTTTAAGAATTTTCATTTGTTAATTTGAAATTATCATCCATAGGCATTAAAATATACACTGAACAGACAAACTCAAACAGAGTTAGACACACCAACACAAACATAGAACTCACTAATTTGACTCATATTTCTCACTCCTTTGGTATAGCTGTCTCCAAGCTCTCTATCATTTAACATCTCTGGTTTTTACTGCTTTTAAATTCTCCTCTGGGATCAGTGTTGCCTGTAATATACAAGCTCATTTTTGGAAACACTTTTATCAGGAACCAAGAAACAATTAGTACCACTGAGCAGTAAAACACAGTTAAACACTAATTTAGCAGTTTAGACAGAGAGGCAATTAACAGGTATATATTCTAGATTACTCTTCAGGAGTACATTTAACAGACAGTCATACAAGTCAGGAGTATATCCAGTGGACAGACTTGAAGTTCAGGAATAAGCTATTGATACAAACCTGAAAAAGTTGCTTCTGTATCCACCAGAAAATATACTAATTCCTCACCCAATTGGAAAGACAATCAAGTTTTCTTGGAGGTGGTTAGGATCCTTTCCCAACTGGTTTAAAGTGCTCCCAGTGTAGCCAGATTTTCTCTAGGTCCTTGGCTAAACTGCAAGAAATGAATTTCAAGAGCATGCCACATTGATTAGGCCAGTAATTTATTAAGATAGGGAAGGAAGAGAAACGGTAGAAAATAACAGATCATGGGTCCCAGAGAGAGGAAAGGGCTGAAGAGTGATAAAGTGGGCTGATTCACACACTATAATTGCCCATTATAGATTATAAATGCCTAGGTTTTACTTGCATGTTGATCCATGCAGCAGGGGACACAGTGAGAGTAGGGTGCAGAAGGAAAGATCAGGGGTCAAAAGGCAAGAGAGAGAGATGGCTCAACCTTCGCACTTGCTTTTTGAACCATTAATTATTCCACCCCTTTGCTAATGGCATGGAGGTAGTCCAGTTGTTTGCTGTTTCGATTGATTACCCCACCCATCAATTCCCCAGGATGGCCCAATGATAAGGCCCCTGGAGAATATCCAGGGCTTTTCCTGGCTTCAAGGGGAAATCTCGTTCTGAATGGGAAAATCTCCTGAGGGTCTCAGCAGCCATTTGTAGGTTTTGGAGGACATGTGTTCAATGGCGACAGTTTTCCTGCCAGATTCCAGATCCATCTATTGTTTCCCTATCTAATCTGCTTCACCAGGCCAATTGTTCTAGATTGTTTTCTTTGTCCCCCGTAAGCTCTGAACATGGAGATGGAGGGTTAGGAGTCTTTGGTGATCCTTTCCTCCAGAAAATGTTCATTCTCCTTGCAATAAGGACCGTTCTAGGGGCCCTAGGAGTCATAAATTTCCTTGGCTCCCTCTGTTGCTGGAGGGTTTTGCCCAGGACTATTAATAAAAGATAAGCATTTAATTTAGGTTTATATACGACCATTTCTCAGTTATAGAATACCTTGAAGCAATCTCTACCAGGGCTGAACTTGGCAGTCCTAAACCCTCCTTTTATTTTTGCAATTTGCCATGAGTATCAGTAGTATTCTGACAAATAAAAGATTGATTAACATTTTCCTTGTTAACAAGTCTTGGGGGTCTCAGTCAGTGAACTGATGTTATGACTCAAGGAGTCTCCTGAGGAATACAGATGGATTTTCCTCCATAGCCAGGACAATTTCTTGAATTTTGCTTAAATTGTTTTGCTGGAGTCCTCATTTATAAGCCCCCAAATTATACATGCTTTGCAATGAACCAGTTTTATTTTTTCCCCTGTTTGCCAGGGTTCCAATTAGAATCAGTTATAAGAATTGTCTGATTTCCACGGACATGAATGGTATTGTTTGGGTTACTATTGACCAGAAAATCAGTATGATCTTGAGTCTTTTCTAGTACAATTTGCTTTTCCTCTGATGTTAAAAAAATATTCAGTGAAGATTGTATAGCTATCCAATTTGGATTATGAGCTGCAAATATAGACTCAAAAGGATTCTCCATTTTCCTGGATTCCTCTGTGTAACCAGGGATTTGATATTTCCAATTATATAGGTCCAATTTTGACAAGAGAGTATGTACATAAAAATAGGCCCTAGTTTGCCCTTGATCATCTTTTCCTATGGGTACTTACTGGAGAGGGAATTGGCCTTCGCTTTTCCCTCCTGAGGTAGAGATGCCCAGCCTAAAATTTGCAACACTCTGATTGTGGGGTGGACAGGCCATTTCTGAGGGATCTATTGGCAATTTAGGTTAGTTTTCATCCACCTTACATGGAGGCAGGAGTTGTAGAAGCAGTGGCATTCTCAAGTCTCAAGGTACTTGAAACAATAATAGTATCTAAGGGCTTATCAGTCGATTTAGAGTCATGGAGGGTCATTTTCTGTTTCATTTACCCTCATCTTTGCAGTTATTTACAGTGGGTTTTTGTACAGATGGTTGATTAATTTTTTAGCCAGCTAGGGTGGCAAGTCATCATTTACTGTAATTTTAGTGTGCTGGTGACCTGTGACCTTATTAATTGGTGTTACACCATGTCCAAAACATTCTCTCTGAAATTTCTGAATTTGGGCTAATGCCTTAAAGCATTGGAGGTAATGTATATCATCCCATTTATTTAAACTTCTACAAAATCAGTCTAACTGTAGAATAGTATTATACTATAAATTTCCTTGTGCTGGCCATTTCTGCTCACCTTCTAATGCATATTGAGGACAAACTTCCACACAAAAGCAAGTCATTCTCTTTTAGTCATAAATCCATACCCAAATTGTTCCCAGTGATTAATGATGCAACCCATTGGATTGCTTCTTCCCTGCACTTTTGAACTCTGATTATTTCCCATTCTAGTTAACAAGTACGAAACCGAGACCTAGGCCACCAACACTTCCTTATGCCAGGGCTGCTCCTTTTCCTATTCCAAAACCAAACCACAGAAAACAAGCATGAAATTATCACTGACAGCTTTGGCAGGAAATAACGTGCCACTGGGCCTTCCAAGAATAACAAATACATACATACATGAAACACACAGAACAGCACCTGTTTTCTTTTGTAATCGGCCACCATTAGGGGTCTTGGACGCTGGAGGCAACTTTTCTCTCCGAGTAAAACACTTCAACTGCTGCAGAGCCAGGGTTCACAGAGGTCTTACCTACGTGCTTGGTGGTCCAGAAGTCCACCAAACAGTGTCATTCTCCCAAGTAAGTCTGCCCCACACTGGGTCCAAAAACTGAGGAGGCACATGGTGGTTCTCAGGTAGGTTTATTTGCTCCGCATGGCACAACAGACACACCGAACTCAGGCAGGAAGGAAAAGAGGATTTATTCACCTTCAGGAGATTGGAGGTATATAATCGCAGATCAGATTCCAGGTTTGCAGAAATTCTAATATTTTATACTGTTGGGATGCTAATGGATAATTGGGGCAGAAGTGGACATGGTTCCTTCTTTAATAACTATTAAAGGTTGAACAGGATGGGGTGGGTACCAAACCAGGGTGAATTCTCATCATAAGTTATAATCATCAGAGATCAAAATTCTTGGATGGCAAAGTACAGAGTAGAGGTCAGTCACAAGATGTCCCATTTGGATATCAAACAGGGTTTAGGGGTTTACACAAGGGAGATGCAAAGTTTTGTGTAACCATATGTAGGAATGAGACCAGTTTAGAATGACCATCATAATAGTACGTCTAGGCTAAATCCAGCCAGTTTCAACAATTTCAGATAAAAACATTTATCTTTTTCTTCCTTTCTTTTTTTTAATAATGTAAAGGGATCTATCTCTAAGTATACCTTAACCCTTGGTTACAAAATTTCAGTACAAAGCCTCAACATTTAGCTTTGCTGGGTTTTTCTAATACTACACTCTGACTATGTACGAGCTCACTCCTCATTATAACCAGTGATTAGTTAGAATGCTTACTAACCAAACCCAATATGGCAACAGTCTCCTTTTGTTTAAATCCAGTAAATATCCTTCACGTTTCCTGCTCAGGGAGACTGTTTTGAGAAAAGTGACCCTGCAGTCGATGTTGAGGCTAGGCTTTGCTAACTAATTTTTTCTCTTCTCAAATCCCAGTGTCTACTGATTACACTTACCATATTGAGCAGAACTCGCTTTGGATGGAAAACATAAATGGTCTGGGAAAAATTATAATCAATTATTTACATAAATCATTTTGTTTTTCTGAAATCATATTCTTAACCAAATTTTCAAGTTCTAGTTCATGGTACAAATTCTACAGAAGCTTTCTTTGACCTACTACATGCTCCCAAACTACTCACATATGTCCTGTAAATTCTATATTATATGCATTGTGCCCCGGCTGTTTTAATCCCCCCTTTTAAATGGTATTTTTATTTACATCAAGACTCACAGTTTAGAAAAAAGAAAAGATAACATTATGCCCTTATGCACATAAATTCAGAAAGAAAAATTTCAAGAGTTACTATGTGTCTATGTGAAAACTTTTTTCTATTGTGTTTCTTTATTTTTCTAGTCATGACACAGAAATGGATTTTAGGGACCCCCAACTGAGTCTGAATGACAGTTGAAAAATACACTTTGAAAGAGGGTGAAGGGCTGTCCCTTCTATAATTTTTGTTTCATTGGTTTGATTGGCTATATATATCAGGATTATAAGTTTTTGATAAGAATGAATGAAATGAGTTATTATTTATCTCCATATTTAACAGTCACTTAAAAACAGTTTTCAATTAGTTTTGGGAGTATCTCAAATTAATTTGAGGCTGTTTACCGGTATGGGTAAAACAATTAAATAATGCATTTATTTGTTGGTTTAAGAATGGAACTCAATGTTGTAATATTTTTAAATACCTAAAACAGAATTATTTCAGTATAACTCTCCTATAGAAAAGAAATATTTTTAAATACCTAAAACAGAATTATTTCAGTATAACTGTCCTATAGAAAATAATATGCTTAAAAACAACATTCATAGATTTTTAATAAACAAATATTTTCCAAAGATGATCAGCAACAGTGAAGACTACATTATGTGAAAATCTTTTAAATTTGACCTAAGGGAATATGCACCTAATATTGCAAAGTGACAAAAAGTATATAGAATATTATTAGTTTTGAAGAGTTTGTAGTAGGTAAAAATATTATTTATTATTTTTAAACAATATACAAGCTCTACATTATATAACATAATAAGTATAATGTAAATGGAAATTATTTTTCAATAATGATAAACTGGAATACTTAATAGACAAAAGAACATGATTAAAAAATTTACATCCATTTTATTCAGATATCCATAAAAAAATGAAATGAGAAAAAAACTCTAATGGAGAATAAAAAGAATATTAATATTTTGTAATAAAAATTTACACACAAAGAAGCTTGAAAAAAATAGTCTAAATCAAATGAAATAAAATGAGAAAAGTTAGCAGAAACATTTGAAAGATTAATTTATATTATTTGAGATTCTTTTATTAATTTCTGTTATGTAATGCAACAGTACTTTCATTTCTCTGAGAAATAGACAATCCTTTGTATCATATGAATGAAGGCTTTTCAACCTGTAGATACCTTAGAGTGTAGATAAAAGGGTACAAAAGAGGGGCAGCTGAGGTATTGAGCACCACAATTCCCTGGGTAAAAAATCATTTGTTTGACTGAGGGTTTAACATACATAAAAAGGCAGCCATCATAAGAGAGAGAGATGACTATCATGTGAGAAGAACATGTGGAAAATGTATTTTTCCTCGGATTAGTTGAAGAGAATTTTAAAATTGTCAAGTTTCATAGGTGATTTTTACCAAGCATTCAATGAAGATTTATTACCAATCTTACTCAAGCTCTTCCAAAAAATTGAACAGAAGGAACATTACCAAACTCATTCTCTGAAGAGAATTAGGTATTATCATCTTAATACCAAAGCCAGATAAAGATATTAAAAAA
>JAQZBX010018445.1:0-22606 GCA_029593785.1 Cabassous unicinctus | reverse complement strand
AATCAATGAAGAAAAATCACATGATCCTATGGATTGATGCAGAAAAGACATTTGACAAAATACAGCATTCTTTCTTTATGAAAATACTACAAAAGAAAAGAATTGAAGGAAACATTCTTAACATGGTAAAGGCCATATATGCAAGTGTCACCACTCTTGTTCAATATAGTGCTAGAGGTTCTAGTTAGAGAAATCAGACAAGGAAAAAAAAAAAAAGGCATCCTAATTGGGAAGGAAGAATTAAAACTTTTGCTATTCATATATAACAAAGCTGCTAAAGATAATAAAATATTTCAGTAAAGGGTTAGGATATGAGATCAGTATGCCAAAAGCAGTAGTGTTTCTATACAACCATATTGCACAATCTGAGGAGGAAGTCAGGAAAAAATTACATTTACAATAGTAAATAAAATTAAAATATTTAAGAATAAAGTTAAGAAAGGATATAAAGCACTTGCATTCAGAAAATAACAATGCATTGTTAAAAGAATTCAAAAAGGACCTAAATAATTGGAAAAATATGCATGCTCATGGATTGGAAGACTAAATATCATTAAGATGTCAATTCTATCCAAACTGATATACAGATTAAATCCAAACTCAATAAAAATTCCAGCAGCATTTTTAAACAAATGGAAAACACAATTATCAAATTTATTTGGAATGATAAAGGGCCAGAAATAGCCACAAAAATTTAAAAAGGAAATGCAATGTTGGAGTACTCTCACTTCCATTCTTTAATCCATATTGCCTAGGTACAGTAGTAAAAACAGTGTGGTGTTGGAATAAAGATAGACACATAGACGAATAGAACCGAATTAATGGTTCAGAATCAGACCCTCACATCTATGGTCAAGTGATTTTTTACAAACTTGTCAAACTCACCCAACTTCCAGCAGAACAGTCTATTCAACAAATGGTGCTGGGAGAACTGGGTATCTATAGTCAAAAGAAAGAAAGAGGATCCCTATCTCAAACCTTTAACAAAAATTAACTCAAAATGGATCAAAGACCTAAATATAAAAGCAAGAAACATAAAGTTCCTAGAAGAAAATTTAAGAAAACATCTTCAAGACCTGGTGGTAGATGGTGGATTCTTAAACTTTAAACCAAAACACTACCCATAAAAGAAAACATGGATAAATGGGACCTCCTCAAACTTAAATGCTTTTGTGATTCAAAGGGCTTCCTCAAGAATGTGAAAAGACAGCCCACTCAATGGAAGCAAAATTTAGGAACCAAATATTTGATAAGTGTTTGATTTCCATTCTTTATAAAGAGAACATACAACTCAACAATAAAATAGGAAGCAATCTAATTAAAAATTGGCAAAAGATTTAAATAAACATTTCTCCAAAGAAGAACTACAAATAGTCAAAAAGCACAGGAAAAAGGTTCCATATCACTACCTAATAGGGAAATGCAAATCAAAACTACAATAAAATATCATCTCACACTGCATATAATGGCCATTATTGAAAAAAAACAAAAACAAAACTCAACAAATGCTGGAAGGAATGTGGAGAAATAACACTCTTTAACTGTTCATGGGAATGTAAATTGATACAGCCTCTGTGGAAGACAGTTTGACAGTTCCACAGGAAGCTAATATAGAACTGCCATATGATGCAGCAATTCCTCTACTAAAAATCTATCCAGAAGAACTGAAAGCTGTGACATGAACAGACATCTGCACACTGATGTTCATAGCGGCATTATTCACAGTTGCAAAAGATGGAAACAACACAAGTGTCCATCAACCAATGAATGGATAAACAAAAGGTTTTATATACATATGATGGAATACTATGCTGCAATAAGAAGAAAGGAAATTAGGACACATATGATAATATGGGTGAAACTTGAAGACATTATGCTAAGTGAAGTAAGGTGAAGTAAGCCAGACACAGAAGAACAAATATTTCATGATCTCACCAATATGAACTAAATATGTAGATAAACTCATGGAGTTAAAACCTAGAGTATAGGTTATTGGAAGGTAAGAATAGAGCTGAGAAGGATGACTGATACTTAATATATGCAGAAGTTTTAATTAACTATACTGTAAAAGTGTGAAAATCGATAGAGTTGATGGTAACACATTTTATGAGTAGCAGCTAGTTTTATTCCCAGCAGCTAGCAGCAAATGGGAACGTGGCTGGAAATGGTAGTCTAGGGATGTAAATGTCAATTGAAAGAAAGCTAGAGAATAATCTAGGGACACAATAATCCAGTAAGCACAGAAGTGGATGAGAATTGTGGTTGATATTAGATGCAAGATGTCCTTCTGTGAGCTTAGTGGATGTACATCGCTATTGCAGGGTGGTAGGAATGCGGAGAAGCATTGTAGCCAATAAATGGTGCTCTTTCACCCCTGATGAGGCCAGACATCCCCATGAGCTATGCCTGGAAAATGAGAACAATAAAAATATTCTAGATTACATTCATGAGATAGTTGAAATTCCTGTGACTGCTTCCACCACTGGGTGGATCAAACACGAAACAGGAAATGGAAATTCTGGCACCATGAAATTATGAAATTATGAAGGTACAAAATATTCATGCTACAAAGACTGTGGTGAGTCAGGAATGCATATGAAAGTCTAAGAGAAACTACTAAAATAAGAATAAAAAGAGTATGGATAATTGGCCACTTAAGGAAACAATATAAAACAATAAAAATTCAACAACTCCCCAAAGTTTGTTGTACTAATTTTCTATTACTGCATATCAATTACCAATAATTTAGCAGCTTAAAAATACACACCCTCATAATATCCCTGTTAATGTGGGTCAGGAGTCAGCACAATCTACATAGGTCCTCTTCTCAGAACACTTGAGGATACCAAGTTGTTGGATTCCTCTGTTGTCATCTGGGGGCTCTACTGGAAGGAACACACTTCCAAGCTCATTAAGGTTTTTGGCAGAATGACTTTCATTGTGGCTATAAAACTGAGGACAATGGATTGTCAACTTTCAGCTGAAGGTAAACCACAGGTCTAGAAGCTGTTCACAGTCCCTGATATCACCCACACTTCCTTGCCACGTGGAATTCTCCAACATGACAATATACTACATGAAACCTGTAAAGGGAATCTTCATTTCTCTTCTGCTAAAAGGAAGACTTATATAAGGTAGCACAGTACCAACCCATATCCCTTGAATTATAAGACAACCTATTCACAAACTGGCATGTTTTTACTATTGCCATATTCAATTTGTTGACAGCAATCAAGCCTAACCTGGACTCAAGGGAAGGAAATTATATAAAGTCATGGATGCCACAAGGTGAGGGAACATTGGTGGTCACATTATAACTTGTCTGTAATAACAATAAAAAGTAACAGAGAAGCAAAAAACAAAAAGGACAAATGGAAAACAAATATAAAGGTTCTGGATTTAAGCACAACTATATAAAAATTAAATTTAAACAGACTGAATATCACAATTAAAATGATAGATATACAAACCATATTGATATATATCGGGCACTGTACCTAGGGAAGAATATTAGACATGCAAAACAATAATAAAATATCTATGATCCAGTTATATTAAAATTTAGAAGTGATGTAACTAGTCTATATTAAAATAAAAACCTCAGTGATTTGTTGGGGTAGGAATGACAGGGAGGTTGATTAGAAAATGGCAAAATGGGCTTTTCTGGAGAGATGGAAATATATCTTTATTGAGGTGGAGGAGTTATAGGATGCATGCATTTGTCATATTGATAAACTTTCACACATAAATTATATGAATTGTATGCAAATAGCTCAATAGTGCTGACATAAAAACCTATCATTAATTATTCAATATTTAATCATATGACAAATTATTTGCAAATATTCAATTTGTCCTTTTCTATGCAAAAGTCATAAACACTAAATGGGCATATAAACAACTTGTTCTAATGGGACTTACTTTCTATTCATGGAAATGAAGTAATAAATGAAAAAAATAAAAAATTACAGTGTTACATGTTGTCAAGAAGAATTGATATAGGGTGTTATGATGGAGAGAAAGTCTAGATTTTACATTTGGTGGTTAAGGAACCAATTGGTAAAGGTAAAAATTAAGATAGTTTTGAATCAAATGTAGTAAACATTCATGGGAAGATCATGAGAAGGGGAAACCAGGCTAAGAGAAGTGCTAGATGAGAACTCAAACAGCTGAATAAACTTTTTGAGGAAAGGTGGGAAAGCTAGTGGGCCTACAGCATAAAGCATAAAAGGAAGAAAGTTAAGAACTTAAGTCAAGGAGGTAGGCAGAGGCAAGTTCCAACAGGATTTTGTAAACCAATGTAAGGAGTATGGACTTTATTTTCAATGAGATGGGAAAGCATAGTACAGTGTTAACACACAAAGGAAAATATTATCTGATATTATTAGTTAGAAAGTTCACTAGTGGTGAAATTCTTAGGATTTTGAGGTAGGATAACAATAGAGAATACTGTGCAGTATTTCAGTCAAGAGATGATTGAAGCTTGATCTAGGATTTCAAATAGGTTTAAAAGTTGAGTAAGTTATCTATAGGATTAAATGCGGCATTTAAGGGGCAAAGGATTATTATAAGATTATTTTTCAAAGAAAGGATGATGATTCCACTTTCCAAAATATGAAAAAGTAGGATTGGCCTAGATTTTTTGCTGATAGAATTTCTATGGTCTTCCTTTCTATGAAAGACAATCCCTTTGATAATTTTAAATTTATTTTTATTTTTGTAATATTTTGATCATATTTCACATATATAACACATATAATGTACATACATATATTCACACATTCATGATTTGGAGTTAGATGTTGTTCATCATTAGGTAAATCTGATGGAGCACCAAAAGAAGGAATTCCAATAGAATCTTGGGAATTTTAATATTTAGGAAACAAACAGAAAAAATAACTGAATTTACCTGAAATAAATATTACTGGAATTCATTATGATGTCAATAGTAACATGACTCATAGATTTGAAAATGTGGACTTTGAAAATGAACACTAGTGGATTGGTGGGTGTTACATAAATAAGCTAAAGATGGTCTCTCTATAATGGGCCTGTATGTTGTTTCCTAATTCACAGTAGTCTTAGTCCACTCTGAAACCTTGCTGGTATCAAACTCAAATATTTACATATCTAATTATATTAAAAATAGCCTAAATAAGCTATTTTCAATCATTTAGAGTTAACTTTCTCTATAAATCCATGGAACTTCACCCAGTGTCTGCTCTCCATTTATAAGATAAGTCACTATACTTATAAAGGCCTTTGTTGCTTCAGACTCTCATAACTCTGGTTAGGGGCTGACCCTGTATCATCCTCTAGACAGGCAAGGAACTGCACTTCCTTTATGACCCATTCTAGGAGTTTGGGTGTATTCCTGGCCTTGATTACCAACAGTTGACTCCCTAATGTTCCTGGAAGATTTATTTATTTATTTATTTAATTTTTTTAATGTGAGGCACTTCCCCTCTCACACAAACTTGTCAATAAATTGCTTATATGTTACTGCTACAACCCAACTCCTGAAGGGCATGAGTAGGTGTGGTCACAAGACTGAAAAGCACACCTGGCATTTAGTCAGGCATAAGCTTTATTGGAACTTGTGGATAGGAGAGACTCTGAAGGTGGCAGTTCAGAGAATGAAGATAACCCTCTGCAAAGAGATGAGATAATGAAGGGTGATATATAAAGGTTACAGAACAAGGACATTCTATAGGGTATGAGGGTACTACTAGTCACATGAAGCATACACATGGGGTCTGGTGATGTTTTCCCTATGCTCGTAGGAAGGACATTTACCAAGAACATTTACTGCTTTGGGAGGATTTAGTTTACGATGCCATCTATGCATTCTCTCTCCTCTGGGGAGGATTGTTAAACTTTAACTTATGTCTTAGTCACTTAGGCAGCTATGTGCTAAAGACATGGGGGTCACCCTGATTCCCAACAATCCACCGCCACGTACCATCCTACATTGACCACAGGAAAAGCATTGCATCCACTTTCCACAGCATTATACTTAAAGACAATAGCTAAAGCTGTTTTGTGTTTTTCAGTGACAATTTCAGTTCCACCTGGCACAAAAATGGTCAATGGGTAGAACCACCAGGGGCCTTGCTTTACTCTATATCTACCCTTGATAGTAAAATTATACAACTCAGGGGGTAACCACCCCACATCATGCACTTCCTCTTGTCTTTCCATGCAGACAGAAGTGATATGATCTGTGGTGACAGACACAGCAGTTAACCTTCTTAAATCTTTATATATAGCATATCCTAAAAAAGGCCTCAGCTTATTCACCTGTTCATTTAAAATGGAAAAAAATATATAATTACAAGACTCATTGAAAGATAGCAGCTGAATTTCACTCTTAAATGAGAAGGTCTTGCTCTAAACTTGTTGATGGGTCATATTTTTCCATAATAGCAAGGTGTTCCCCATTGTCCAATTTGCAGGAGTTATGGTCCAAGGAAGACAAATAGTACCTGAAGATGTTAAATCTGTGCAAACCCAACATTGTGTGTGATTGTGGGCATGGGTTAATGCCAAAGCACTTGGTACAAAGGTATTGGCTAGGGCACTACAGGCAAAAAGAAAGGTCTTTATGCAGAGCAATAAGGGGCAGATTGAGCTGGACTAACACTATACAAGCAACATTTCTATTAGTAAATAACAAAGTACCAGGTAGGAAAGTCCTATGAAGAGGCTTCCAATTCCATACATTTTCCCTTTCTAAATTCTCTGAGCTTTCTATGGTGACACCAAAAGCTAGTTTAGGCATAAGGAGAGTCTACATAGACTTACATAAGGACCCAACTATTTTGGCTTTATTCTGACCAGCTTCCTTCCCTGTTTCCTATACTAACCTGCCTCAACTACCCCTTCAGAGTGTTCACACCCTTATTCTTAATGGGGAGATGAAGGGCAATGGTCATTATTCTGTAGCTGCTTCCTGCTGGTTAGGGGCAGAAGACCCTGCCTGATGAGCTATGAAACTCTTTGGCTATTCTATTGAGGTTAAGGGAAGGCAGGTCCAGCACTGTGGTTGGAACCAGATGAAATCACCACATGACTAATACCTTGTTCTGGAAGGTTGGTTCTGGAAGAAATAAACTTAAGTTAGAATTTTAATGATACATGGTCCCACTGAAAGGATGAAGAAAATGTTGTCAAGTGACCCCAAAAAGGGAGCCAACTGTAACATACTGGAGCATGGAAATGAGAAAGGCCAAGTGTCTCCAGAGGCTATATCCTCCTGAAGCTGATTGAGTACGTTGAAAATGCTGTCTAGAAAATTGCCACCCCTGGTTTCCACAGTGGTGGTTATGCCTTGGACAGCTAGGAGAGGTGTGAGAAGAGGCACTGACTTAGACATAAACTCACAAAGACAAAATAGGCAGCAACAAGATAAGCATATGGCAAGCAAAGTAAAGACAATACTTAAGAGTGTCATTCTTTTAGTTTAGAGGCACATTCATTAATTACTTAGAAAATGAATTAAGTTTTAACATCTCAGTATCCTTCTGCATATGATCTAAAATAGAAGAGATATTATTATATTCATCAGTTATATAGGTACAGCACTAAATATTAACCAATGCACTAATCAATGCACGAGTTCCTCTTTGAGATGCAGTTAAAAGATCTAAGTTCCAGTTTGCAATACCCAGATGTTGTTTCTCCATGAGAGCAGGTCATGATGCCAATTGTGTTATTTTAGGTTCTACACATATTACTCTGGTTATTATTGTTCCACTTGGTATATCCTTACAGAATCAGCATGCTGCAGCACCATGGCCCTAGAGAGAGTTTCCAGTGTTTCACTGGCCTGGTGCATAGTCCCCTTTGACACCATGAAACAGAGCCAGTTAGGAGGAAATGTCCGTTGTAAATCTGAGCATATCAATCCATTGGCAGCTGCTGCAGGAGTCTGAAACTGCAACTTACTTTCCATCCACTTCCAGAGCCATGTCCAGAGATGTGGTAGATCCTTTTATTATTTTAGGGGTCGAAGTGACCAACTTAGCCAATAACTCAAATAGAGAGGCACCATGCAGGGTACTAGAGACCTGGTTTGAATGCACAATAGAGTTTGGCAATACTAAAGTCTATTGTTTAATTTTCTATACACTTTCTCAATACTTCCAGTTTATAACATATTAAATGAAATTAACTATTTTTTCTACTTTATTTTTACTTCTATACCTTTACCATGCTTAGGTTCATTAACAGGTATATAACTTTAGCAGTACAAGAAAGACTGCTTTCTCCATTATTTTATGAAAACCTAAGATTCCCAATGGAATGAGATTATCTTCCCCTTAACACCACTTTAATATGCAGATTGAGGTGGCCTCTGACAGGTTTACCTGTTATGAAGTTATTTTTTTTTATCAACATCAATTCAGGTTTCTATTTAATAATGGCTTCTTGGAATTAGCCACTTAAATATTTCAGTTTAGAAAATCTTCTGCAAACTTCCTATAACCAATGATAACCACATAGATTATAGTTATTTCATCTCAAGACAAGTTTCATTTTTCTAAAACACATTCCCTTATGTAATGCCACATTCTGCAATACCTTTACAAATTTTTATGTTCATTCAAGCCTTGTCTTATGTATTTCCACCCAGATTTTATGAAAACCAGTCATCTAATCTTAGGACAAAACACATTCCTTTAAAAAAATTTGTTAAATTTTAGTAAGCATTGACTATAAATTCACTTCCACAAACCTTTTATTTCTTTCTATATCCATTGAAGTCTCATATCCCTCATTCTCATCTGTGAAGAAAAAATAACTATTCATTGCAATTTAGGCCAAAACAATTTTTAAAAATAGGCTTCTAATAATTTCAATAAAGAAAAACTTACAATTTTCATCATCTTAAATATTTAACACATATAATGCTAATTTATTTTATTAGTATCCTATAATCCTAGGGAAATTACACCCAAGTTAAATAAAATTGAAACTAATAGTATTTATGCAAAGAGATGTTCTTTTTTTCCCTTCCTTCACAAGAGGCTAAAACCCCTTGTACCTTTAATAAAATTCTAAAATTGTAAATAATATTAAAAGAATACTGACTGCTAGGATCTGGAATATATTATAATTGTTTAATTTGTTTTAATGATAATTTAGAATAATCTTTCCATAGCTTTCAAAGACTTTTTTTTATTTACTGAAATTTGGCCATTGATTTATTACTGTCACCTCAAAAGCTGTTAAAATTTAATTGGGGAATTACAGGACAGACTATACAAAACAAGGTTTATTTTCTAATATCCTCTCTGTCCCTATTATTTTAATCTTCAGGCCTAGTAGACAGAATTCTAGGCTAAACTCTCCTCTACCTTTACACACCCAGGCCATCCTTGGTTTCCTCAACTGATTTTAAAGAGTTCCTGGAATTCAGTCAAGATTAAGTGAAGACCCTGGAGGCTAGTGAAAGATTATGGGAGAATTCAGGACAACATTGTAAGTCTTTTTTCTTTAAATAGTTTATTCAGTCAGATATTATATGACCTTTTTATCCTGTTTGGATTTTCTAATTTGGGCTCCAGGAATATTTATTTACCCATATAAGTGCTTATTTAATTTTTAGCAATTTGAATAGAGCTTTTTTAGAATTTTCACTTGTTAATTTAATATTACCATCTGGAGACATGAAAATATGCACAGAACTAACAGACAAACACAAAAAGAATTAGAACACACAAACAGAAAACTAAAACTCACTGATTTGACTCAAAATTTTCATTCCATTCATATGGCTGTGACCAAGCTCTCCATCTTTTCACATCTCTGATTTTCACCACTTTTAAAATCTTTTCTGAAAAAATTCCATTTTATGCACATACCACAGTCTGCTTATCCATTCTTCTGTTGATGGGCATTTGGATTGCTTCCAACTTTTGGCAATAGTTAATAATGCTGCTATGAACATTGGTGTGCATATATCTGTTCCTGTTCCTAATTTCAGTTCTTCTGGGTATATACCCAGCAGTGGGATTGCTGGATCTTATGACAGTTCTATAGTTAGCTTCCTGAGGAACTGCCAAACTGTTCTCCACAATGGCTATACCATTCCACATTCCCACCAGCAATGGTAAGTGTTCCCTTTTCTCCACATCCTCTCCATCACTATTAAAAAATCAGTCCTCTCTTTTTTTAACAACTGCCAGTCTAATAGGTGTAAGATGATATCATTGTAGTTTTCATTTGTATTTCCTAATAGCTAGTGACGTTGAGCATGTTTCATGTGCTTTTTAACCATTTGTAATTCTTCTATGGAGAAGTGTTTAGTCAAATCTCTTGCCTATTTTATTTCATTTTCGATTTGTAGGGTTTCTTTATATATGCTAGATATTAAGCCCTTGTCAGATAGATGGTTACCAAATATTTTCTCCCATTGAATAGACTGACAAATTCCTTTAAAGCACAAAAGTTTTTAATTTTGATGAGATCCCATTTATCTATTTTTACTTTTGTTGCTCTTGCTTTAAGAGTAAACTTTATGAAACCATTTTCTACTACAAGATCTTGTAGATGCTTCTCAACATTATTTTATAGGACCTTTATGGTCTTGGCTCTTACATTTAGATCTTTGATCCATCTTTAGTTAATTTTTGTACATGGTGTTAGATGGTGATACTTTCTCATTCTTTTGGATATGAATATCCAGTTCTCCAAGCACCATTTGTTGAAGAATCCATCCTTTCCCAGTTGAATGGGCTTAGAGGCATTGTCTAATATCAGTTGACCATATATGTGAGGATCTATATCAGAACTCTCAGTTGTTCTGTTCCATTGGCTAGTATGACTATTCTTATATCAATACCATGCAGTTTTGACCACTGAAGCTTTGTCGTATGTTTCAAAGTCATGTAGTATGATTCTTCCAATTTCATTTTTCTTTTTTAATATGTCTTTGGCTATTTGGGGTGCCTTACTCTTGAAAATAAATCTTATAATTAGCTTTTCCAATTCAGTAAAAAATACTGATTTAATTTTTATTAGGATTGCAATAAATCCGTAAATCAATTTGAGTATGACAAACATATTAATGATGTTTAGTCTTCCAATTCATGAACATGTTATATTCTTCCACTTATTTAGCTCTTTTTAAAATTTCTTTTAGCATTGCTGTGTAGTTTTTTGGATAAAATTCCTTTATATGTTTAGTTATGTTTATTCCTAGGTATTTGATTGTTTTACTTGCTATCATAAATGGATTTCTTATTAATTTTACTTGGATATTTTGTTGGCTTCATATTTGGAGATATTTTAGATCTCATAGGAAGGACATTTACCAAGGATGTTTACTGCTTTGGGAAAATTATAGTTTGGATATAGTCTATGCATTCTTTCCCCTCTGGTGAGGATTGTTAACATTTAACTTATGTCTAGGTCATGCAGGAAGCTACTTGTTGAGGACTTGGAGGGAGGCCTTGGGTTCCCACACTTAATTCCACCTAGTGGTCAATCATTTTCTTGGACAACTCAAATTCAAACACTCTAGAGTGAATTACAGACCAATAAGAAAGAGGTAAGGGAGTAATATGAAATTAAAAAATAGCAATAGAAATACATAAGCAATGGTTGATGAATTCCAAATTCAAATTGGAAAGCATGCAGGGAGGGATATTTCTTAGGAATAGAATATTTCAGGTATTTTGATCAAAATGGGAAAACTAGTTCAGCTTTTGGTAAATACATCAAGAGGAAGTTATGAAAGTAATTAAAATAAAAAGAAATTAAAATAAGAAAATAGGGAAGGCTTAACTAAAATTTACAAATCATGATGAGAGGATTACAAATGAGTAAGGATTTATATGAATATCTGAATATAATGACTATGACATATTTAGGAGAAAGGGAGCAATAAAAATGGCATAATAACCTAAAATTTAGGAAGAGGCATTTTGAAATGTTCATATAAGGACAAGATGTCATCCTGGAAATTATTGTAATAGGAAAATGGTCTATACATTCTAGAGACATTAATCGTAAAAATGCCAATATGTTTAAACATCTAATTATATTTCAGTTTAGTTAAAATATTGATGTACTTTCAAAAATTAGAAGCAACAATATTTTTTTAGAGGAGAAGACTTTTTATGTTACTGTGTAATTGACAAAAAATTGGGATATGTTCCCTGAGATATGGCATGGAAGTTTCAATATATCACTTTTGAATAAAAAAAAAAGGGACTTTCAATCTTGCGTATATTATTTAAATTTTGGAAGACCAACTTTGATAAAGAAAGTATAGTTTCAGCCATAAGTCAAGGGAGAAGTACATATCTATTAGAATTTACTTTGTGAAAGATGGTTCAATACAACAGATTTTATGGGCAAATCCACTGAAAAATAAGAATGATGTTTGAATGATAGATGCCATGGAGTTTTGAAAGACCTATAGTAATTTAAGTGAAGTTGCACAGAAAATAGAGTAACAAATTGCCTTGAGAAGACAGGTAATGTTATTAAGACAGGTGATATTTAAATTGGGTACTTAGAGGCTTCAGAATAATTTTATTAACCTTGTAGCCAGAAGGAATGTGGAAGCAAAAGAGAATAGAATGGGCTCTTCATGAATGAATGGGTGCATAAAATTACAAAACAGTATTCTTTCTACTCAGCCTTCAACTTGGTGTGCTTTGTATGGAAAAAAAGAAAGAAGGGAGGAAGGCAGGAAGGCAGGAAAGCAGGAAGGGAGGAAGGAAGACATGTCTTCTACCATGCAATTGAGGAATTACTGAAATCTAGGCTTAAGATAGATTATTAAAAGATCTATTCAGCTAAATAAAACTAAGCTTCTTGGGTTTAAATTTGACTACTCATTTTAGCTCTTTGTCATTTGAAATATTCTTAATTTCTCTGAACTCAATTTTGATTCTATGCATAATGCTAATTATAAATTTATCACTCTTGTTTCAAGAGTTATGTGATTTATATAAACTATTAACAGTGTCTGGAATCTAGTGGGTTTTCAACAAAATATAGGTCTTATTTCAACATTGCATTTATTGTCCATTCTACCTGTAAGGGCAAAAAGGCAGAAAGCATTTCAGCTTCAAGCATTTGAGCATTTCAGGTAGCATTTCCTCAAGAACAATGTTGTTCACATATTTATGAAACCTTGTTACTTGTTAAAGATCTAATGTAAAAAAAATAAAACAAAACCAGCAGGAGAAAACTATCAGAGATCAATATTGATGGTTCTAATGGATGTAAATGTGAAACAGTATGTAAGAGAACAAGAAAATACCAGGGAGAATACATGATGAAACTTGACTTCTGCCTTGGAGTAGGGAGAAATGGGAATGTACAAGCTTTAGTTTAGACTTGTTAGACCTTTATTGATTGTTACAGAGTATCATCCATGATAAATAACTTACAGATGACAAATATTTTTAAATGCATAAATAAGCCATTTCAGAATAGCTTCATGATAAATTCATGGCAGGACATTTTAAACAAACTCATCATGATTGGCATATAACAGAATCAACTGTACTCAGAATATTGATAAGAGCTATAGTTTTTACTTTTATTCATTTTCTCAAAATGTAACATATGTATTTTTACTATTTATGCAGTGAATATTCTAAATTTAGATAATACTCTAAGATTATTACTTCTACTTTCTCAAATGGCAAAAAAATTATCAAAGGAAAAAATAACCTTCTAATTTAAATAACTATTTCTTCCTGAAGTCATATTTAAAACCCAAATATCCTTTAAGATGTACTTCATTGTGCATATTTTACAGAAACCTGTTCAATTGTCCAATAAAGATTTTCTAACTTTGCTTTCCTCCTTAGCTGTATTTTTGTTTGCTGCTTTAGACAGTATTTTTCAAAGATATTTCTTTTTTCAAATCAAGACAAATAGTTAAAAATAAAAAAGAAGAAATAAACAATATTATGGCCTATTACACACACGTTTCTGAAACACAAATTTCATGAAATACTGTTTGTATTTGAAAAACTTTGTCTTGCATATTATTTATAAAATGCTGGTCATGTCAAAGATATTGATTTCATAATCCCCTAGTGGATTGTGGCATACCATTAAAATTTTTTTCCTTAAGAACTGAAACTGATTCTCCTACAATTTTGATTTCACTAACTGGGGATACATATATATATATATATCAGATGTAAATAATTATTGAGAGGAATAAATACAGTAAGAAGCATTAATTCATCATTGAAACATTCATTTACCAAGCAGTTTCAAATAAGCTTCAGAAGTATCCCAAAATATTTGTAAGGTGTTTTTCTGGTATGGAAACACCAATTATATATTGGATTCCATTATTAATTTTTAAATAAACAGGTAAGATAAATTCTTTATCAACTATACTTCAAAAACTAGTTAATATAAATATCTCTCAGAAACAAACTAAACTAGTTTCTCTAGACTGTATTTTGAAACAGCACACACAGATTTTTGAAGTAAATATTTCCAATGTTGAGTATTAAAACAGATAGCTAATACTTGCTACAGTTTAAAAAAATTTCTTTAAATGAAATGTGCACCAGTAACTTGGTGTCAGGACAAAGATATATTTTAAAAAATTAGTCTAAATATGTTATTACTGATTGCAATTAATAGCTTAGTAATACAGAATAGTATAAAAAACATTGCATTGTGTGATACATTAAATATTATTAAGTGAAACAATATTGATTAACTAGAATACCTAAAGGCAAATGAAACAGAACAAAAAATTTAGCATCATTTTCTCCAGATAGCTAAGGAGGGAAGTGAAATCAGAAAAGGAATGTTTAAAGGAGACAAATTGAAAATTATCTTCTTTGGGACAAAGACTTATGAAAATTAAAGGTTGCAATGTGATAAAGATGAATATCAAAGATTGGCAGAAGGTACTGTATTAGTCAGGGTTCTCTCAGGAAACAGAATCAACAGGAGATATCTGTCAATAATATGAGACTTTAAAAGAGTCTGTCACGTGACTGTGGGGATGCACAAGTCCAGGTTCTGCAGGCAGGCTGCAAACCAGGGGCTCCAGTGAAAGTCCGATGAAAGTTCCTTGATGAGTTTCTGGGAGAAGTTGGCTGTCCAACGACGAGGTGGGAAATTCTCCCTGAATGTTGAAATCACTTCCCTTTTTAAGGTATTCAACTGATTGGATAAAAGTGTCACCCATCGATGATATAATCTCCCTGATTGATGCAGATGTAATCAGCCATGCACGCAGTAAACTCACTGGTGATCGAAGTCTATAAATGCTCTTGTATTACAATTAGCCCAGTGTTTGTTGGACCAAACACCTGGAAACAATTACCTGGCCGAGTTGACACATTATCCTAACCATCACAGGTACTAAGGAATGAATTGATACTATTTGATACCCCTTTGTTCATTTTCATATATAATGCAACAGCACATTCATTTCTTTGGCAAAGATATGATTCTTTGTATCATGTGCATGAAGGCTATTTTCACTTGTTGGTTCCTCAGGGTGTAGATAAAAGGGTTCAAAAGTGGAGCAGCTGAGGTATTGAGCACTGAAATTCCTTTGGAAAAAGAAATTCTTTGTTGGACTGAGGGTTTAACATGCCTGAAGATGCAACTACCATAAGAGAGGAAGATGACAATCATGTGGGAAGAACACGTGGAAAACACCTTTTTCCTCTGACTAGTTGAAGGAAACTTTAGAATTGTCAATGCAGTGTAGGTGTATGATATTTTCAGCATTACCAACATGACCAAGAGAGTCACCAAAGCTGAGGTGAAACCCATTGTCTCGATGAGCCGTGTGTCTGAGCAGAAAATCTGCAGGAAGGGAGTAGTGTCACAATAAAACTGATTAACAATGTTGGAAGCACATAAGTCAAGGTTTAGACCCAAGGTGAGCAGTGGAAAGGTGGTAAGGAACCCAGCAAGCCAACAACCAAGGACAAGCTGAGTGCAGATTTTGTTGTTCATGAGGGTTGTGTAGTGCAAGGGCTTACAGATGGAAACATAGTGGTCATAGGACATGGCAGTCAGCAGGTAAAATTCAGATGCTCTGAGAAGGAAGGCAAAAAAACAATTGTGTGACACAACAGTTGTAGGAAATGCTTTTGTCTCCAGTTGCCATAATAACCAGCAATTTAGGGATGCATGTAGTAGTATAAGAGATTTTTAAGAGGGAAAAATTCTGAAGGAAAAAAAATACATGGGGGTCTTGAGGTAAGAATCCAGCAGGGTGAGTGTGATGATGGTTAGATTGCCAGGGATGCTGAGCACATAGGTGAGAAGCAGGAAAATAAATAACACAACTTTCAATTGTGGGTCATCAGTTAAACCTGCTAGGATAAACACGATCACTCTTGTATGGTTTCCTATTACAGTTGTATGCCTTCTATCAAGTCTGAACAGAAAAATTTAAAATAAAATACTTGATGATCCCTATATAAATAACAGTGTTTAAGCTACGGTTTGCCAGAATTGTTCAGATACACTGCAAGTGCTCTTAAACTTTTTCATTTCACAGAGCCCTCTATCAGTCAGGTGAAAACCATGGAGGGCTTACTAACTCCATACTATACTGTGTATTATTTAATAAAGATATCACACTTGCATGAATACATCCCCACAAGAATAATGCTTTTTTGAATTTCAATTCAAGTTCATGGACCCCTGGTAAAGAACCCCTGAGATATAGAAATAAAGTACTCATTTAAATTTATGGAATTAAGCCAGTAAGAAAAAAAAAATACAATGAATTTCCAGAATACCTGGAAAAAGAATTAAAATTTAATTTGCATTTTGAGCAAAGAATAAAGAATTGTTGCTTGCTTTTATATGAATAAACTAGGGGCCTATAAAACAAAGAAAAAAGACTTTTCTTTCTTGATAATATGTAGGATTTGGGATGTCAGGCAATGTCCTAATAAATTAAAGAAGTTTGCACACTGAGACCAAAATTATATCCATCATTACAAGTACATCTAACCATATTGAGCACTTAACACATGCACACATGCACGTAAACACACACACATATATATATACACACACAAGCCCTGGTCAGTAACCAAGGATAGTACACCTTTGCCATTTTATTCAACTAATCAAACTTAAATGCCTGATTCTTTTCTCATTTACTTTAATAGCTAATGAGATCTGAATTCACATATGTGAATATGAGACATAGGGAATAATTTCACTTGCTCATTTCTAGTATCACTCTCCTCTCTTTCCACCTCATGCCTCAAAGTAAAATCATCAGGAACAGTGCGACAATGTTGATGTGCATAGCAAGAAACTACAGATTTCTCTGCAGGCTATGGCTCTGAAAATGAACAGGATTAAGTAAAGGATATAGCAAGGTAAAAGGATATAGAAGCAAATATAAATACATAAACACGAGTTTAGGGAATTGTATGCAATGGGCAATGTAAAGGGAAGTGAAAGATAAAGACTGTGCTCATGGAAGCTTAGAGGAAAAAGGACTGTTGAATAGAGAGTGAGTTTGAGGAAAAAAATTAAAGGAACATTAAAATTATGTAAATTACTAATTTAAAAAATTATGATGAAGGAGTGTTTAGCATGGAATTTCTCTCCATCTTCTCTTCCTTAAGTTACCTTGTGGCCTTCATTTGAAATACAGGCTGAAAGCATGATGTATTTGGAGATCAACATGGCCTGGAAGACAAGGAGAGAAAATATTTTGTTAATTTCAAATTCATAATGAATCACTGAGGAAAATTTTAGAAGTCATATATTTCCCTACCATATTAAAGATATACAAATGTCCAGCAACAGGAAATTAAAGAGATATTAATAATAGATTTCTGTTCTAAACATCCAGCATTTAATAAATGAGAATCAGCAAGAAAGAGGAATAACATTGTCCAAGTTTTCACAGATATTAAACTGGAAGACCATGGATTAAGATTTAAAAGTCTCTTCCTTTAGAAGAAGTCCTCTTAATATTACAAAATGTTGCACAAACAATTACAGACTAAATGAAAAATCATTTAAAAAATGATAAATGATAAATCTCATGAAAATTTCTTTCCTCAGTATCTTTATCATAAAACACATAAAATGATTAATATTTTGATGGGCCCTATATAAAAGAATGTTTTTTTGTCTTGAGAATATTATGAGAATTATTTCCAACCTCTAAAACATACATTATTACTTAAAAGGCCTGCATAAAAGGAATAATAATTGTATAGCTGAAACAAAACATATCTCCAATATTACCTAGAGGAGTTCACAGGAAGAAAAGGTGCATTATAAGATGAGACAGGATCATCCTAGCAGGGGAGTCTATGATTAGAGATCAGTTTTCACAATTATGTGTGTCAATAATACAGACATATACAGGTGGAAATAAATGATATTTCTGCTAACAATCCTTGCACATTGAAATAATTATGAAGCAATCTAATATGGATTTTTTCTCATTTACCCAAATCACACTAATGGTAACAAGTAAAGGAACTAATATATCTAAATCATCTAAATCAGAATTTTATCATGTCAACTGATTACTTTGTCTAACTTCAACAATCTTACACACAATCAATCCCCCAACACACACTGTAAAATAAAACAACGAAAGTCTTATTATAAAACCATTAGATCTCATGCCTATAAATGCAGTGATTTTTAATCATAGTAGATATTTTGAATAACACATATATTTTAAATTTAAACACTTTTCAATGCTAAATGATCATTTTATTCCATTTTTTCATCTTTCACCGTTTTTCCTAAATCAAAATTTAAAAGGTTGGAAAAAAATGGTTTCTGTTTAAATGATGAAAATAGAACTAAATTGGATTAAAATATATCTAATGGAAAATATATACTTTTAGTTGTAGAAATACATATTCTCTTTACCTTTTTAGTCATTAAAGCAGCCTGCCAAATGCATTTAGAATCTCAAACATCTTTAAGAACAAATATACACACATTTCAGCATGCAAAATGATCTGCAGTTCAATGTTCAACTCTTTTGTCATCACACTAAAGACAGCACACTAATGTTACATTCTTCTCTGCATGAACCACACTCTCCCCCACAATTTATGATTGCTTAAATGTTTATCTTGGTAATGTTTTGATTAGAAATTTTTTGCAGATTTTTAGGTTACCGTATTGAAATTTACCATATAATTTACTTATGTAGAGAATACTTTCATGAGTATCATACATAGAGCCATATAAAAAGTAATCAACTCTTGATCCCATGGACTATTTATGCTTTCTGTACCGTGGAGGAAAATGACAAAAAATTCTGAGGAATTATCTGAGGGATCTGTGACTAAGAACAGTATTTCCCTATGGATCACCAATTTGTTTGCCATACAAATAATCTCTCGGCATTAAAGAATTTAAAAATAATATATATGTAAAATTACTTATTTTAATTATGTCTCCATAGAATTCAGTATAGATTGTCCTAATACATGTTTGGCCTCCCACATATGCATGCTATGAAGCCTTAAATACATAGATAAGGGTTTGGCAGCAGAAAAAGAAAGGTTATTTCAGGTGGGAATAAAAGGTGAGAATTGAAGATGGAGAATACATTCTGTCATAGACAAATTTGTACCTTAAATTATGTGCCATTATTAATCTCCACTCTCAATTAATATTTCACATCCTATGTGGCCTTCAACTTTTTTCTGCACACTGAATTTATAATATTGTGCAATGGATCAAAAAATAATATTCCATAATTAAGTATTCTCCATTTCTTTCATATTTAATAGAATATTCATCTATGTATAAGGCTAACCAGAATGAAAATCCAGTGCTTTAGTCTTCCATGCAACTTGCTGTGGCCATGTGACTTATTCTGGCCAATGGAGGTAAATGGAAATAATTTTTTTTAGCTTCTAGGCATTAGTCTTTGATTAAAGGGGTTTGCTCTCCTCATCTTCTTTGTCCTCTCTTACTGTTATAATGCATCTATGAAGGTATAACATACTGAGTCATGAAAATGAACAAACACACTAGGGTTGACTATTCAACAAGATAGAATACATTTGGGTCCCTGACAAGAGAGCACGACATACAAGGAAAAAAGATGCAATGAATTTATGTAACAATCTTGACATATTTAAATGAGTTTTAAAAATTTCATCTTATTTAAACCCCTATATATTTGTTTTTCTCTTAATCTGTCAAATTTATTCTATTATCAAAAACTGAGAGGGTCTGAAATTTTATCCTACTTGCCTTATAACCTTCCTTCATTTTATGGATGCTGAAGACACAAGACACAGGGGTCAGAGACAAAGGAATTTATTACTCTCTGCTCAGCAGGCAGCATGAGCTTCTTATTCTTATCAGTTCTCCTTTTTCCACAAATCATATGTGGCACCAGGTGGAAGGCAGACCTTGAGGATGCTGTACATATGATGAGCCTGTATACTGTATGTACAGCATATGATGAGTCACAGATGATTAATTCCAAATTTAGCAAATTTCCAATTGTTTAAAGGACTATATGCAAACTTGCCTCAATTTGCCAGTTGGGAGACATTGGGTGACATATCCTGGTCAGCACAGCAAACAATTCTGTATTCTGCCAAAAAGAGACACTATTTTTATCTTTCAGGGCAACCTAGGACAAAAGCTGGCACAAGATATGTATTAACGTTGATGCAATTGCTTCCCAGAAATCTACCTTTCTTTTCTAAACCAACATGACTTTTGTTGAATTTTCCAATAATTAGTTCACTTTATTGACTGCTCTGACTAATCTGAAGTTCTTGCTTACCACCCTTACAGTGGAAGTCAGAGTGTTCCAAGAGGGAGGCAAACCAATGCCTGTCCTTCACACAAGAAGTACAAAACAAAGGGTACACAAAGTCCCATGAAAAGAAATTGCCACTCACATAAGATTGTTAAACTATACAACAATCAGAGTAGAGGTTAACAATTCCTCCAACATAGTCTTCCCACTGCCTGGTAAATCTTAGGTTTTCCAATTCAGTGCCTTGTGTTCGGTAGTGCTGTGCAGTTAATTCAATCTCTTCTATTTCTAGACTACTCCAGTTCCTGCACACACACACACCCAACAGCTCAGGATGTCTTCCCTCACCTTTTCTCAGTAGTTGTTTCATTTGTGGCAATTTAAACTATAAATCCTCTACAGTGTTATTTTTGCCTGCCTCATGTGTATATTATCCAGACTCAACTTCAGATCTCCTCAGTACTATCTGGGAGAGGTGGGAGTAAACCATGCTCCTTCCTGGTAGCAACAAAACACAGTATTCTGCCCACAGGTACCCCAGGCAAGGGCAGCTCTTCTTTACTCTAGAGGTATGGAAATCACAGTTCTCCTCCATGTGGGAAAGGTCCATCTTCCTTATTACAGAGTTGATGGAGGTTAATATTCCCCCTATAGGTGCACAGCAGAAGGGATCCACCATTTATTGCAAGGCAGTGGTGGTGCAGGGCAGGGGCCAGCGGACAACTCTGATGCTGCAGTACCCATTGAGATGAGGGAGGGTTTGATATTTTTTGAAGCGCTTGCCTTGAGAAGAGGCAGGTAGGCTTAAAAAAATTTGTCCTGCTAAGCTGAACCACCCATCCACCTGTGTTCTCACCTTCATCTTTTAATGGTTAAAGACTACCATATTTCATTAGGGCTACAGTTTGCCTGCTTACATGGCATATATTGACACGGACACCTCTAGTACTCATACTGGTATACATAAGAGGGAAAACATTTAAGGATCCCTGCTGAATATTTTTTGAGTAACAAGATCCTTAGTCAGTCCCCTTTTTATTCTACCTTGCCCAGAATGAGTATTATCCAATTATAGCTTTTTAAAATCACATATGTATTAAATTATACCATGCAAACAGTGATGCTCATAAATGGATAATATTCAAGCTAAATAATTTTTCATGGAGCAATTAGTCTCATTCAAAATAATTCACATTAAAAAAACAGAATATTACCAGCCTAGAAGAAGATGCCTCCAAACATGACCCCTCCCAAGTGTAAACACTATTTTATACCTTAATATCCGTTTAGTTTTCCAGATTTTGAACTTCTAAGAAATGAAATTAAATAAAATGTAGCAAGTGTTTCCTGAGCATATGAGCATGTAAGATTTAACCTTGCTTATTTCAGTAGTTTATTATATTTATTTTTAGTCTATTTCATTTTTTGAATATAACAATAATTTATATATTTAATATTAATAAACAGATGGGTGAGGGCGTTACTTTGCTACAACTGTGAATAATGCAAGAATGTATGAGCTTGCACATGTACACTTGCTGAGCAATATGGTGTTTAAATTAAATAATGGATTTACTAAATTTTTATAAAAATTTATACTCATAATAATAGTTTATAAGACAATTTTTTATGCATGTTAACACTTGGTATTCTCTGTTTTTATTTTGTTTGTTTTTTGCTTTTGATTGTTCAATTTTAAAAAATTTATGGGTATGAATTAATAGCATTATCACATTGCACTTCCCTAAAGAGAAATTATTTTTTTCAATTGCTCATATTCTTTGAATATTCTGGATATACATGTTTTAGAAATTCCTGTCCATTTTTTCTATTAAATTACCTGTCTTCTTTTTGATTTGT